>MU401584.1:0-107739 GCA_022579005.1 Poronia punctata
CTTATAATAATTATTAACTTTAAAATATAGCTACTTTATTAATAGCACTTAAAAATATAGCTAAAATTTGTTTTATTAAATAAAAAACTATATTAATAAAGTTAAATTAATAAAAAGCTTTATAATTTTAAACCTTTATAATAATTATAACTAGGTTTATTAAATTAAATATATAAAGTATTTTAAAAGCTTTACTATAATTTTTAGCTAGTATAGTTTTAATTACTTTTTTATAAAAAAATACTAAAGCAATAAGCATTTTATTTAAAATATTAATAGTATGCTTATTAAGCAAAAAGCTTTTTATTAATAGCAATTATAATTAAAGTTTAAAAGTTTTGCTAGCTAAAAAGCTTTAAAAAAAAGCATAATAGTATTAAACTTATTATAAGCTTTATAGCTTTTTTATAAAAGTAAAAAAGTATATATTTAAATTTACTATTAAAAATATTATATTATAGCAATATTAATAAAGTACGCTAAAGTAATTTGCTACTAATATAAGTTTAAGTTTAGCTATTATTTTATATTATAAAATTAATAAAACCTTTTTTTAATATATAACTTGCTTTTAGCTTATTTATTTTTATAAATAAAAAAGTTAAGTATAGTACTACATAAATATAGTAGCTTTTAACGCTATAATAGCTAAAGCAAAATTTTAATAGCTAAAGCAAGCTACTACTAAAGCTAGTAATAAGCAATCTTAATAAACAAAACTTTTAATAGCTTTAAATAGCTATAAAAAGCTTATTAAATAATAAAATAATAAAGCATTATATTAATTTTACTAAAAAAAAAGTTTTTATAATATATTAATTTATTTTAGCTTTAAAGTGCTAAAAATAGCAACTTTTTTAGCTAAAACAAATTATAACATAATTAGTATATATGCTAATTACGCTTTATATTATAAAGTAGCTATAAAATTAAAAAAAGCTAGCTTGATTTTTGTTTTTATATATATAGCTATTATTTTTGCATTACTTTTTAAACCTAAATACCTAGCTATTTATTATATATACAATATACTAAGTTATGCTTTTTAAAATACCTTTATAAAGCCGTAATTAATGCAAAGCCCTTAAAACCTAGTTAATACGTTTACTTTAGCTAGACCTCTTTTAGTATAAAGTTAAAGTAATCTTTAAAAGTTTTTAATTTTTATTATAATAATAAAATAAAAAACGTAGCTTTTTATTTAAGTTAAATAAATTTTTTTATACCTTTATAACATAAAAAAATAAAAACCTTTTAAGTTTTATAGCATACTTTTATTTTATTTAAAAAACGCTAGCTAACTATAGTATTAAATGCTTTTAAGTTAGCATATATAGTAAATATATTTTTTTAGTTAAAAAATCTTGCTATAATCTTTATATATATATATTTTAAAAGTGCTTTTTGTTTATAAACTTATATTAGTTTTGCATTTATATATGTTTTGTTTTTAGGTTATATTTTAGTATTTATTATATAAAAAACTTTACTATTTTTTAATTATTTTAAAAAAATGTTTAAATTTAGTATGTTTTATATTGTTAGTTATTAGTAGTTAAATAATAAAACCTTTAATAAAGTTTTTAATAAAGTTTTTAATAAAGTTTCTAATATCTTATAAAAAATTTTTATAATATGCTTTATATATTAGTTATAAAATAAAAACAGTTTATAGCATTTTTTACATGTTTTTTTAAACTTAAAAGCTAAAAATAAAAGTTTAATAGTTACTAGGTTAAATAAATAAACAGTATTATTTTAATTATTGTTTACTTTTATAATATTATAAGTGCTTTTATTTTTATTATTTAATACTTTTTTTAAAAGAAAATATTTTTTTTATATAAGCTTTATTTTTTAAAATATTTTATTATTTTAATTTTATATAACGTATGCTTTATTAACTTAGTTATTAAAATAATATTTGTTTATAAGTTATTTAACTTATTTATTTTAACGTTAACGTTAATATTTATAATTACTATAAGGATTTTTATAACTATATTTATAAAAGCGTTAACTTTAATACTTATTATTTTATTTTTATTAGTATTTATTATTTTATTTTTTAAAGCTAAAACGTTTTTTTCTATTTATCTTGCTAGTTACTTAATTATTTTTATAATACGTGCTTTATTTTTTATTATAGCTTTAATTATAGCTTTTTATTTAGTAATTATTATTATGCTATTTTTTAGCATTATAAATATAAGTAAAAGTAAGTATATATATAGCACTAAAAAGTTTTTAGTTAATAAACATTTTAAGCTAAATAATTATACGTTTATATATTATTACCTTTTTTTTAAATATATAAAGTATATATTAAATATAGTATTTATATTTAATTTAATAATTAGCTATTAAAGTAGTAAGTATACTATATTATAAATTTACATTAGCTATTAAATAAAAATAGTTAGTTTTGCTACTTTAGCATATTATATTATTTTAGCAGCTTATAAATAAATTAATTTATTATTTTTAAGTTTTTTAGCGTTATAATAATTTTTTTAACTATAAAAAGCTATTAAAGCATTTATTATAAGCATTTAAAATTATTAGCGCAATATTATTAGCGCTAGGTTATTATTTGCTAATATTAAAGTATGCAGTTTAAAAAAACATTTTTTTAACTACTAAGCCTATATATTATTACAAAGTAATTGCAAAAAATCTTATTAAATTACTTTAGCTCTTGCTAAGTTTTAAAAGTGTTTTTTAATACTATTTTTAAATAGTAAAACGTTTTTTTAGTATATATTTATCTTAATAGTAACGTAGTTACCTTATTTAAAAGACGTTTTTATATTTAAATAAAAGTAGCTTATTTAGTAAATCTTTTAACTATAAAGGAAGTTATTAAGTTAGTTCTATTAGTTAGCTTGATTTTATTAAAGTAAATATAGTGTTTAGGCTATTATTTTTATTATCTTAGTAATATTATTAGTTTTTAGTATAGCTATTTTATTTTTATTTAGTATTTTTAGTACTAGATTTTATATTTTAAATAGTTTAATAAGTAATGCTTTTAATAGCTTAATAAAAGGTAAGTATAGTTTAGCTAGTAGTTTAGCTAATTTTTTTACTAATAAAAACGTTGCTATTATATTTATTAAATAAAAAGCTAATATTTATTAAGCTAAATTTAGTACTAATAGTATAAATAAACTACTATTTAATAAGGTTTAGTTAAAATTAAATATAAAAAGCCTTTATTTAATAAGTATATATTATTTGTTTAATAAAATATTTTTGCAGTTTTTAGTATATAACTATATTGCTTAGTTATATAGCCTATTTACTTTTAACTTAAAAGTTTATTTATTTATTTGCTAGCTTATAAAGTATAGTAATAAAGCTAGTATTTAGCTAGTTTGTTATATAAATAAAGTAAGCTATTATTATTAAAAGTTAAAGTATTTGTTTATAATACTTTTAAAGTGTTTTATTTTTAAATTAGTTTTAGCTTAGTTAATATTTTAGTTTTTTTTATCTTTTAAAAATTTAAGCATTGTAATATATTATTAAATTGTTTAAATTATTTATATATTATTTATAAGTAGGTATAAAAAGTATAGTATTAAATACTTTTTAACAAGTTAATTTTAAAAGTATTTTTTTTAATAATACTAAACGCTTTTTTAATTTAAAAGTTCTACTTTTTTTAATTTGTTTTTTTTATTTGTTTATATAATATATAGTTTATATTATAAACAATAAAGTAAAAAGTAATAAAGAAAAAAAAATAAAAAAAAAGGTAAGGCTTTAAACTATAGCTTTTTATTATTTATAATTTTTAGTTAACAAGTTTTTTTTAATAGTTAAATAATTTTTATAATATATTGTTTAGGTTATTTTAATTTTAGGTCTTATACGTTATAAAGATCCTATCCTTTATTTAATAGTATATAATTATAGTGCAGCTAATTAAACAGTGTTGCTAGCTACTAAAGTAATAGCATTAAGTTAATTAGTTAAAATAAAATAAATTAATTTTAAGATCTAAGATAGCTGTTAGTAGCTAGAGCTACTTTATAAAGATGCCTAGGGCACTAGTTAGCAGTTATGTAACTATAGGTTATATAACTAGGTTATATAACCGTACACTAAAGATCTTCTAGATTGTTTAGATATATTGTATTAATATAGCTATATAAATAATTATTTATACTTTTTTTATTTTTTAGTAGCAGCTTAACTACAATTTATAATTAAAATGCTATAAAAAAAAGTCTAAGATAATTATATATTTTTTATAAGCTCTACATATATTAAAAAGTGTAGGAAGTACTTATATATACAAATTAGGTAGAGCCAAGTACCTTAACTTTAAGCTCTATTGTAGCGGTTGTCTATAGTACTTAATAGGTTCGTTATTCCGTTCTCCAGGGGTCAATGGATCCACACTCCTTCGCTGCCCTAATCTTTTCCCAGAAGCTTTGGACATGCGCCCCAAGAGTCTGGGTTTACAGTGGTTACCTAATCGGTACATGATTATCTAAACTAAGACGCGTTTAGAGGATATTCACGCGTCGACATCAGCTTACCAAATGGAATGTGTGCAACAACCAGACGGATTTCCAAGGGCGCCATATCATGATTATAAACGAATAGACTTGGTATAGCGATGCATCGGGACCTCGATGGCGAAGTGGAAGGAGCTTGGCGAGGTGCCCGATTCGGACGACGAAAGCACCTGGGATAGCGAAGAGTGCCTCCCAGACTCCCTGCTGCCGGCTCGCCAATCGGATACAAACGCTGCGGAAGATGCGAAGAACCTTGTGCCAGTAGGCGCTAAAGCTACTGATGAGGTTCAAAGTGTTTGGGACGTACCCCAATCGTCACAGAGCTCTGCCGGTCGAGACAGTCGGCCCCCTAGTCCAAGTTCAGATCAGCCCAGGCTCTCTACTCCTACGAAAACAGGCACCCCGACCCGTGACCCACGAGAAGAAAATGCTGCTCCTCCAGCCTCTAGTTCTGAGCCGGGAGATACCGCCAAAAATGACGCAAAGGCTACTACCGAAGCTCCAGCTAGAAGCAACCAGTCAGCACCAAACTCCCAGCCAGACGTTTCTCGAGACGTTGAAGATGATGCGCACGCTACTCGGAGCGATGACGCCGTCCCAACCATGACCGGGCGGCCGATTGAAGTCATCATTGAAACGAGGGCACCAGATATTGGACAATTCATCCACGAGAGCAGTTGGCCGATGCGGTCACTACGTCCGAGAAAACCAATCCAAGAGCATCCGTATCTTCTCGAGAGTGTCCAATACAGCAAACAATGGCGGTCCCGTGGACTGCGGCCCGTGCGAGTAGAAGTCGAGGAACAAGCGAGGAGACGACAGGAAGAAGACTCTCAGGAGCAGGACTTCGAGGACGATAGTCAGAGTACTAGTCAGGATATTGCCCCAGAGATTACCGATGAATCTCAAGGGACCGCCCGATTTGCGCCTTCCCTGGAAGTAGACGAACTAGCGTTGTCAGATATTGGCGAGACATCTCCTAATCCTAACTCTCCCATACCGGGCGGAGTAGCAGCGCAGAGTTCACAAGAGGATGAGGAATTTCCTGATCCGAAGGATTTGGACAAGTGGAATTTCAAGAAAGACAGGCGCAAAATTCCTAAACGAAGAGCGTCGCCAAATGTTTCCTCAAGACGGAAACAGCCGAAACTTGGTGTTTCGACCCGACCAGTGGACTCCTTGCCCGTACTACCGGATATTAGCGGCATATTTGACGTTCCGGCTTCACCACCTCCGACAAGCCCCGGCGTTCTTGTCACTACCCCGATGACGGCTGTGAATCAACTTGGAAAGAAGACTAGGACTCATGATGTCCTCACCCCCAAGCCCAGTAGTAACATCTCCTCCCGTAGTCATAGTCCCGCACCAGTTCACCAAAACGGTGGGGTGATCGACCTAACGGCGCTAGAGGATAGGGATGATGACGATGACGATCTCACAGATGCCCTCGACCTCGATGCTGCCTCGAAAGAAGAAGAAGACCCTGATGCGATACGTCAAGCTGCAAGGCGAATGCGCGGGGTTCTGCCAGCTTCTTGGCTCCGACTCGATCAGCAGACATCCATACAGAAGAAGGCAAAGTCCACCACCAGGCATCAAAGTCCTGTGCTATCGCCTGAACGTTCTACCAGGAAAGGTGTAGCGCAGCGGCGCATCATAACGCCGCGAGCAGAGAGCAGGCCTACCTTGTTTCTTGACGACTCGGATGACTCGGGAGACTCCGATGCTACAGTGCGGCTGCCGAATCGTGATATACCTCGTGATATACCTCGTGATATACCTCGTCATGATACTATTCCTGCCTTTGACGACGATGCAGGATCTGTGATTGAAGAGGATCAGATAGACCGCATGCTACCCGGCCGCAGAAAGAGGAGCGCACCGCCAACGGGACCGCAGAAGAGACGGAAACGAGACCAACAGTCAATATTCCGCGGTCAGCCAAACGAAAGAAAACGACAACAACGTATTACTGGGCTTATTAGCCATAGCAAGTCCGGCTCCAATCCTCAGGTTAGGCGTGTGCCCTTGTCCAACGAGGAAACGCCAACTAGGCGAACAAGCCAGAAAAAGAAGGGCAATAAGAGGGTTACGACTTCCCAGCCCCCAAGGCTCGGTATATTGGATGTTGTCGAACCGGGTGCGCCTGATTTCCTCCGTGTTGCCGCTCGAACGGCGGGTAAGAGACGTGACCAGGGCCGTGCAAGCCCATCGAAGAAATTAATCATGCTAGGAGTTCGGCAGGATGCCATCGACGTCGGCAATGTCTTGAGCCACTGGAATCAAGGAATACTCCAGCCGAAAAAGGTAACTCGTCCAGCTGCTGCTCCGCAACGTCGTCACGGCGGACCGGCCCAGACGCCTGCTCAAGATGGTGTTCTCCGTGCACCAAAGGCTGTAGGAGATAGACCTACTACTCGCCCTAAACGCTCGAAACTATTCGTGCGACCTCGTCGAATGGCTAAGCAAGCTAGTATGAGAGATTTTATAGATGTTGGAACGAGTCACGATGTTGAATCTGGTCACGACGCAGATGATTTTTCTATCGCTACGTCTGACACACGGGATCCTGCATTCCGACCTGCTCAGCTAGAATCAGCCGGGAATGCTACTACTCGACACGAGTTTGCCGCAAGGAAAAAAGCTCTGGATGCGTTATATCGGCAGTCGCGCAAAAAGCTCCCCCTCGCTCGAACAATTCGCCTCGAAGAATACGTGAACAGACAAACGGTTTCAGATAACGGGCACTCGGTGATGACTGAAACACTACTACAACAACAGGAAGAAAGCAGAGGCCCTACCGGACCGTCGAGAAATAAGGCCAGAACAAGGTTTAGGAAACAAAATCATCCTCGGGCCATAGATGTTTCTGCTCCCCAATACTCACATGCCAACGACCCATTGCCATGTGAGCCGAGCCCTTCCCCAATGGTGGATGACATGTCCAACGGCGAAGGGACCGGGAAGCTGTCTGGGCTGGGCCCCTATGGCGTGCATTATACCCAGCACTTTGAAATGTTCCCCCTCGATGCCGGCGTCTTTTTTCACCAAAGCACGTTAATAGGCAGTGGTCGGTTAAAGCGAGCCCTTGACACCAAAACTGCGGATGGTTTGAGCCATAGCCGGGGTCACTGTACCTTTACTATTGATGAAATGACACTACACTGGGGTTCATGGGACGACAGGACGTCTTCCCAGCTGGGCATCGTCTTCGACTGGGCGTGGGACCGGCTGGATCCCACCTCTTCTTCTACCGCGGACGGACGTTCCGTGACTGCAATACAAGCAGTAGACTTCGTTTTGGCCTATCTACAGGATCATCTAAGCTTCGGCAAAACAGATGTCCATAACCTGTTTGCGGACCGCCTAGTTGAGGTCTTGAGGAGCCTAGAGCTACGTCTCAAGGAGCCGCCGAGTGACCTATCACATATGACTCCCTACTGGATTGACGCTCTGACGCGTATTTTAGTTGTCACAGTGCAGACGCTGCGATTGTGTCAAGGCCTTGACCAGACATCGGCGGCATTCCAAATGGAGGACATATTGAAGGGCATCGCTGCAGCCACGGCTAGCATACTACTCCGAAATGGCCTTGATGATGTTCGGAGCGTTTACAACCGTCTACAGCAAGCTTCCTTCCGTGATATTGGAATCAAGAATGACGAGCATACCTTGATGTGCTGGGTTACGATGATTCGGGTTCTAGAAGGAGCCCGCATACCTAGAGCTTCCTTTTGGGAAGTAGTATCTTCCGCCGTCCTGAATCCGAGTGTGGACAATACTTGTGATGCGGCGATGCTCGAACGGGCCTGGCGCTGCTTGTTTACACTCCTTCCACTCGGGGAGTTTGACGATACAGGCATCGCTATCTCGGGCAGGCGTCACACAATGCCATTAGAAGGTTGGACAATCCCGCAACGACTGTTACAGCGCGTGTTCTCCCTGTACCGGAGCAATAGTCGGCAGGCCCCAGGCTTCAACGATTATCTTCGAGCCGTCGTGGGCCGTTGCCACTATCTGGTAGAGCAATGGGGTTGGTACAAATGCAATGCCATCTTGGGAACGATATTCGATTTCTTTGCTGTCCATGATCTCCATAACCTTCGGAATGAGGAGGTCTACCAATCCCCGCAGTTTCTTGATCAGCTTTCAGAGTCGCCGTCGCTTGCCACCTCGCCCGAGGATCGATGTTTCCACATATTTCTAAAACTCATTGCCCTGTCCGTCAAACGGCTGAGGAAGGTTGGGAAGACGAACGAAGTCAAGAACCTGATTGCTCGCCTTCTTCCGAACCACAACCGGCAGTATAACAAGACGATGGCAACCCACGAAACCGAGATAGCCGCACTCAGGAACCACCACGATCTTCTTTGCACCCTTTTCTGGGCCGCACCTGCGGAGATGAGGCCAAGCATCCAAGGGATCGAAGGTCTCGTAGACCTCAGCAGTTCGCACAAAGAAGCATGTCTAATCAGCTTGCGTGCCTGGAGCCGACTGTCGAGATTCGTCGTATCGTGCGGCGGGGAGATTTCGGCATATAGACCGTTGGCAGAGTGGCAAAGAAACATATTTCATCAAGTATTGGAGCAGTTTTTGTCTGTCGAGCTCGAAGTTAACCGGCAGCTCTTGAGCATGTCGGCTGAAGCGTGTAGGACCATCACCGAGGCGCATAAACAGGCTGTCATCAATGGGAACAAAAAGGTTGCTACCGAGTTACTACACTATTCGATCAAGGCATCCCTCGACGTCATGCGTCACACGGCAACTCTAGACGACGCCTCGTTTGTCCTTAATTCCTATCCTCTGGAACAAATATTTATCCGTATGTCGTTTTCGTCTGCCAAATCCGAGTGGGATATATTGCAGGTGGCGCTTGATATTCTTGATCACTATCTTGTACGGGTCAATAGATGTGATAGCTCTGAACCGCTCGGTGGGGAGTCATCCCGACATCAAGAGGACGCCATCATGTTGCTTGAGCGCAAGTTTGCCTCGCCTTTCATATCAACAGTTCGAGGCCTTGTCAATTCGCAGCCCAAAGAGACGACCATCGTTCAGGAGCGGGGTCGTGACCGTTGCATCGAGGAAGCTGTGATTCTAGCTAGTAGACTGGCGGCATGTTTGATCCATGCTCGACTTGCACGTTTTCAGCAGTTCTTCCGAGCGGGAAGCTATCATCTTTTCCAACACCCTTCGGAACCAACGATGTCTCCCAGTCGGAAGTACTTTGCGCTCTTCTTGGCTACAATGGTCGATGGGGGGTTCGTGGATTTCAAGGATGTCGGCCTAACTCCCTTGGATCTCTACTTGGCTGAAATTACCAAGCCAACTGCGTACCTGGCTTACGAGAATCGACTAGCCCTCGGGTTGAAGAAACTTGGCGAGGCCCACCTGGAGAATGCCGTGATAGAAGTCGGGAATACACCGGATTACAGCTCCAACAGGGCCCTGTTCAACTACTCCATCGTTTCCATGCGCAAAGCACTACACCGGGCGGATGCTGGCCAGAAGGCCCTGTTGCAAAATGGCTTTTCCAAGGCGCTCCGCTTGGTAATGGAGCGTATGAAGTCCGACTTGAAGTCGATGGTAGCTAATTCGCCTGAGCATCTGGGCTTTGTTGGCTTTGTTCGGTCCATCATCGTCCTCGTTCGATCCCAAGACATATGTCCGGTCGACTCGTTTTACTACCAGATTAGTCAGGTATACTCCCCTTCCAAGCAAGATCCCCGGCTGCAGACAGCCAGCATATTGTCCTGGGGACTTAAGCTCGAAGAGGGCGATGCGATCAAGGCTGCCTCTGGCTTGTTTTACTTGCTCTTTCCGAGCTTCAAGATTGCGCTTGCGAATGGAGAACTGGGAAATGAAATCAGCATACTCAAAGAAGGCATGCAACACGTGTGTGTGTTCAGTTTTATGCTGAACAATATGCTGCCGGCCATCATCAGGGCTACCACGCGAGCCCCTGAAGCCTGGATCCTTCTCGATACCTATGTCGAGGCCATAGGCAGCAAGCTCTCTTGGCCTGCTATGCACAGATATCTTGACGGAGACGATATGATGGGTGTCCTAGCACTGCACACAGTGGTGTTGACAAGTGCCGCTAGTTTGCAAGCTCTGCCGTCCTCCCAGCTTCGGCCCGAGCATATAATGTCCTTGACCAGCATGGTCCGACTACTCAATACCCTCTCGCCATCGGCCAGAGCATACCTCCTGAATGAGCCGGCATCTCTAACTGCCGAGAGACTTAACGAGGCAATAGAGGAGGTGACCGACTTCACACGCGCAGCAGACACATACCTCTCCGACGCTGTTGGACTTTGGGACCAAGAACCCAGGCCGGAGGTGGATCGCCTGCGTCTCTTTGGGGGGCTCGGAATACCCATGCCAGAAGAAGCATTGCCCAGTCATGAACAGATCGACAGGTTTTGCAAGCACATGGTTCAAGATATACGGAACAATTGGGTCTCGGATGAGACAGTTATCACAGTCAGGGGCCCGTCAAATCTACAGAGGCCCTCAGCTACACAGTCGGGACAGGGAACGGCCATACCCAAATGGGGACTAAGAGGCCTCTTGAGTGAACTGGGGAAAGAGATTAAGATTTGGAATCACTTGAACGATATGATGACAAGAACGGCGTCGCACACAGCGTCGCTTGATGACTTTCTTTTTTGAAAAGCGACCAGCATTGAAAATTAGGCATGAAGTATTAGCGTATACCATGGCAACGAGCAAGCATTGCATTAGTGGGGGTATTCATCGGCAGCTTGGGGAGAGCGAACGCGTCGCAATGATTTGGGTGAGAGGGGAAATACCGTATCTAAGACACGAGTATCATGCATCTCTCGTGGCCCCTTGCCCAATGAGAAGTGTATGAAATGGTCAAAAGAATATACGTATATATGTATATATATTCCTACATAGAGAATGTCTGGTGGTGCCGCAGAGAACAGTACCGTTTTTGCAGGTTAACCTGACCTAGAGCGTTGAGATGGGCTATTCCATGCAAGTTTTACTCTAGAGTACAATATGACAAGGAGGTAGGGATGGTAATAAAACCTCATCACCCCCGGTTTCCCGCCGTTTTTGAATAGGGCGAGAATGACGTCTGGTGAACCTAGGCTCTTGCGACCTACGACAGAGACCTATTACATCAACTATCTTTTGTATCCAGTGGTAAAGACATAAAAGTTGACGGGAAGGATTACAAATGTTAGTCAGCATCTTAGGTTAGATTTTAACCAAGGAGATAGGTAGAACTGCGCCGCGAGCTGCGGGCCCTCCTTTGGGACTAGATGGATGTCCGATGAGTAATTGTTGGATAAATTCAATGTCAGTCCGAAATTGGTCGTCAAATTAGCATTTTACGAGTTGGAATTAATAAGTAATCAATAAATAAAAATATACACCAAGAATACCTATTCTTAACCTTGTCAATATGAGCTGGACATGGGGAACGGAGAGTAGGTAGGAGTTGGGAGGACGTACCCTGATATGCTATGATGCTGATGAAAGCTAGTATTAGGGGAGAAGTTGGAGATTCAAGCCGGCCTGTACTGGGTAAATGAACCCGATTTGATCAGACTTTTTGACACATCTAGCCGGCCCAGGAGACTCGGACTTGGTTTCCCCACCGTACTACAAATGCCGGGCGGCGGGGTGGAGATGAATTGGCTAGGCCTCGGTAACCTTGGCTACCAAGCGCCGGATAGGTATCATATAAGGACTTGTATCCCTTGACAGGTGCCGTCGAGGAGTATGTATTCTTAGAGAGGGGGTAACTAAATTATCAATCTGAGACCTATCATTGTTTTGCATTCTCTTCTTATTTTCACTTATGCCAGACAACTTGACCATCTGATTTACCGTACTCAAGATGGCCAGTCGATACCCCCATCCATTAGTATCGTACCAGCCTTTCAAGACCTTCTTTCAGTTGGCCTACATCGGATCCATCATTGCCCGTCTGCCATTATGGCTAGCAGCATCCCTCTTTCCATTCCTGAGACCTCATCGAAGTTGGACTTTCAAACAAACTCTGATGACTCGAGCCGCGTACGTGTCTCTGGACATGACCTCTCTGCTTGGCATCACAGAGCCCCTCTCTATACCGAAAGACAAGAAGGAATCTCGGTTCCAAGTTATAGAGCCGTCTGGATTGGACTTATACAAGGGCCCCCTGGTGTCTGAATATACGAAACCTGCAGTAACGGGCGGTACATGGTTCCCGCAGGCTCCTGGGAAGGACATATCGACTAAACTTGTCGTTCTCTATCTCCACGGCGGCGCATTCGTCCAAGGAGATGGCAGGGAGAAGTTTTCCGGCTTCTTGTGTAATACGTTTATACAGAAGGGGGGTGTAGACGCTTTGTTATCGGTGCAATACCGTCTATCGGGGTATTCGAACCGGAAACATATCCCTGCTACGAATCCCTTCCCTGCTGCGTTGCAAGATGCGCTTACCAGCTATCTATATTTGCTTAACGAGCTCCGTATCCCAAGAGACCAGATCATTCTCGCTGGAGATAGCGCAGGGGGGAATCTGGCCATAGCTTTGTTACGATATATCCATGAATTTGGGGCCGAATTGGATATACCGCTTCCGAGATGTGTTGTTCTGTTCTCCCCCTGGACGGCCCCTTTCGATTACGAGGTTGGGAAGCACGACAATTTCGCTACTGATTTCCTACCCGTTTCGTTTCTGAAATGGGGAGCACGTACGTATGGAGCGGGAGTGGATAATGCGGGGAAACACAAGTATATTACGCCGCTTGGTAACCCTTTTACTACGACTGTTCCGGTATTTGTGAGTTATGGCACCAGAGAGGTTCTCGCTAGCAATATCACGCGCTGGGCTAGGGAGATGATGGATCATGGTGGAAATACTGTTCAAGTCTATCGTGAGGTGGATGCTTGTCATGATACGGCTTTGTTAGGGGGGACGTTGGGGTTTGAGGATAGTGCGAGACGGGTTTTTGATCATGTTGCTGGGTTTATTCAAAAGGTCTGATTGATAGATAGATATATAGATAGATATTAGTGGCCTATGTGGTTTCCTTAATGTTATATAGGTAGTCTTCACACGCAACTACCTAGGCCACCTTGTGGAGGAGGATGAGGGAATGAAAGGGGGAGGCATAATACATAATCTTGTAACCGGTCTTGAGGAGGATAGTTTACTTGCATTGGGTGGCCGAGGGAGTACAAACGACATGTATATTTTAGAGTTGCTTGTGAGGCCCACTCTTTTAGTAGCTAGTATGTCCCCACTTTATACAGACGCTTGGACCAAACGATAGGCCCTTTGGCTGGAATGGTCGAATTGAACAACCAACTTGTATGAAATTTGTCCTAACAAAATATTACGTTGCCTTGCAAAGCCATGCGGTCGTACGCTCCGACAGAGCGCCAATATACCGGATGAACAACCAATGGCTCCGCGCCTTACGCTCGGCGGCAAAACCATCGCGACAAACCGCCTTGTTATCGCGACCGGCTGGGCGTCTCTACTCGACAACGCCCGGCCTGACTCCCGACGATGCCAGCAACGCGCCAGCAGGCGAGGGTCAGAAACATGAAGACGGGAACCCCACGGCTGCGAACAGAGAGATAGAGACGGCGGAAGAGGACATACTGAACGACGAACCTGTAGAACTTAATGATAATGGAGAGACCAACGAGCGGAAAAGACACCCCACCTCCAAGGGTCGGAAGTCGAGAGCAGTGCGAAATAATAAAAAGGCGGAAATGCCTTCGGTCCAACTGCCCAAAGATTTCCTCAAATCCGCCCTAACTCGATACGACGAAGCGAACCGGCCGAATCATTGGCTGCGAGAGCATACCAGTGAGGTTGCATCCACGAACCTAAACGCCGACGAAATCGATGCCTTGGTATCGGCGATCCGGAATGACCATCTTTTCACCGCCGCCTCGTGGGCCAGGCCGACTGTGGAGGAAGCCATCGAGGCTCTGCGTTCGGGTGGCGACATTGGTCCTATAATAAGGAGGATGGATCTGCTCGGCGTGTCGGCCTATCTAACGGTGCTACACCAAATCAAAAAGGCGGCTGGGGATGAAGCTCACCTCAAGTTACTCGCCGAGGTGTTGCCGCAGACATCCCCCGGTTGGGTCTCGAAGCTTTTGCAAGAGTACACCAAAAACCAGGACCCTTCGGCCGTTCTGAGCCCGCAGTTCATCAGACTACTCGTCGACCATGTCGTGGAAGATGGTGAGATACCGTTGACCAAGGTAGCTCTATTTGAGCCATGCATCCTTGACGAAATCGTCTCCGCCGTCAGAGCAGATTTGTTGATCGGTGCGCCTGAAAACACCAGACCGGCGGGATTGCATCGGCCCGCTACGATAGTAAATATCCCGGACTGTTCCGGCTTCTCCGTGGCGGCAGACACGCTGCAGTACATCGCCGATCAAGTGCAAGCCGACGTCCTACACGTACGAGCCTCTGATATCGCCTACATAGTAGGACGCTACGTTGGCCAGGATGTGACTAGAACCCCCGGGGATATCTCACTGCTCGGCTACAAAACGGCCGAGATTTCAGGTCGTTTAAAAGAAAGGCCGACGGCTGAAGAGGATAGTGAGGATCCCGAGGGCTCGGACGCGACCTTTACTTTCATGGTTCAAAATGCGAAGCAGCGGAAGGAACCGGGGAGGCGGGTGCTGTCGATGGAGGATTTCCTGCAACACTCGGCGACACGCGGGAAGAGCGAAGAGCTTTGGGAGGACATGAAGGTCAAGGTGGCCGTGGATGAACTGTTGCACTCGGCCGACGGGGACACGGCCGAGCATAAACCACTCATCGTCCACATACATGATTTCAACGCACTCGACATGGACGAGACCGGCTCCACCATGCTCGGTAAGATCCGGAAGGTGGTGGACGAGTTTTGGCTGTCAGGCCGCAAGGTCGCTCTCGTCGGTACTTGTTCGACCAACGATGCCCCGAAACCCTATCAGGCGGCGCTCCTGGAAATGGAGTCCTCCGAGCGAGTCGTACACCTGAGCAGGCGCTATTTGCAAGAACCCGAAGCCCGTGAGAAATGCGCTGCCGCGTTGGCTTTGTGGGAGAAGCAAGACAACCTGCGCGAAAACGACGAGAATCTTGTTCGGGTGTTGGGGTCGATGATGGAAATGAACAAACCGGCCACATATTCAGAGGCCACGTTGGGGCTAAGCAAGAAATATGGCGATGCTACTGAACAAGAGTCGACATCCGGGTTCCAATTGCCTAGTCATTGGAGCGGCGTCTTGCCCTTGGCCGAGATTTATCGAACCGCAACAGTCATGATCGGGTCTAACACTACCGGTACCGCCGGGCTCTTCACCTTGGACTGTTTCGAGAAGGCGGTGACAAAAATGGTCACTGTCGACGCTGCCAGAGAAAGGGCGGCAAGGTTGCAGAAGCTCCGTGACGTCAGAGGGGAGGGCCCAACGGGAAAATTCAAGACGGGTTCGTCCACCGAAAACCACGAGGAGAAACTGCTGTCTGGCCTGGTAAACGCAAAAGATATGCGTACAACCTTTAAAGACATACATGCTCCGAAAGAGACGATCGAATCTATCAAGATGCTTACTACACTATCGCTAATCCGGCCCGAGGCATTCTCGTATGGTGTGCTCGCAAGCGACCGTATCCCCGGCTGTCTTCTCTATGGGCCGCCCGGTACCGGCAAGACACTCCTGGCCAAGGCCGTGGCCAAGGAGAGCGGCGCCAACATGATCGAGATCAGCGGCGCCTCCATCAACAACATGTACGTGGGCGAGAGCGAGAAGAATGTCCGTGCTCTCTTCCGCCTAGCCAAGAAGAAACAACCGATGGTCATCTTCATCGACGAGGCCGACGCCCTGCTCGGCGCCCGAGGAGGTCACCAGAACGAATCCAGACGGGAAACCATCAACCAATTCCTCCGCGAATGGGACGGAATGGACAAGATGAAAGCTTTCATCATGGTCGCCACTAACCGCCCCTTCGATCTCGACGAGGCCGTCCTCCGCCGTCTCCCCCGCAAGCTCCTCATCGACCTCCCCCTCGAAGCAGACCGAATCGCCATCCTGAAAATCCACCTCAAGGAAGAACTCATCGACAACACGATAACGTTGGAAGAGCTCGCCAAGCGCACGCCCTTATACTCGGGCTCGGACCTAAAAAACGTCTGCGTGGCAGCCGCCATGGCAGCCGTCAAAGAAGAACTCGAGGCGTCCGAAAGACACACGGGACCGGACCCTTACTCATGGACAGAGAAGCGCGTCCTCAGCCGTCGACACTTCGATAAAGCCCTCAAGGAAATCGGCGCCAGCAGTTCCGAGGACATGTCCACCCTCACGGCCATCCGCAAATTCGACGAGCGCTACGGCGATAACAAGGACCGAAAGAAGCGGAAAGGCATGGGTTTCGAAGTCATGCCCGAAGCTGTCGATTCGGATCCCGCCAGAGTTCGAAGTGCACGGTAGATGATGGGAAAAAAAAAAAAAAAAAAAGGGATAAAGAGGGGGTTTATCCAAGGTTTGATCCTTTTATCCTATCCTACCCCTATCTAAAACTGTACAACGACCTTGTGCTTCTATGTTTTGTTTTCCCCCGGCCATTGGGGGGGGTATAGTATAGGTTTGTTGTATGTATTATAGTCCCATGTACCAAACCAGAGAAAGCGGCTATTGCTATTTTGGGGGAGAGGGGAGGGTTCGGATCGATGGTAGTTGGTATTGGTAAAAACTTAGTCCGACATAAAACTCTGATGTATATATTATATTCGTCGTCATACTCTATAGAAGAGATAAAAATGGATAGACAAAGACGGGATGGACGCATGTCACAATATCGATCGAGTCCGTGCTTGTGCTTGCTCTGTGCTCTTTTTGATATATGTTCATTGCAGACATTACTTACTAGTATACAACCGCAAAGATCAATGGATTGAATTATTTTACTTAGGAGTAATATGATGGTATACGGATTAAAAGACACCAAGGTTAGCGGCTACAACCTTTCGACTTCATATCACACACCTCCTAACCTAGTCCTTGTCCCACAGTCGACAAAATCAAAGGTCAAACTACTGGTTTAATGTTGATACGGGCGGGCATGACGAAATTCGATATTCAAGGTGCCATTAAGTAATACGGTATTCTCTCTCAAGGTCGTGCCGGACTATTAATGAATTGCGTGCCTTTTTAACTTTACCACCGGCCCAAATATACCCACCCACCCAGACACCTTGCGACAAAAACAGGTAGGTATAGTATAGGCAGTGTGTCTTCGTTATCATGATCGTTATTTATCATGATTGATCATTTGAGCCCAAATCCTTCGCTCTCGTTCACGGCCCGCCAGAGAGCCTTCTCCAGCCTGCTGAGTGAACGATAGCGGTATAATGAGAGGATATTAAAACAGGTCCTGGCTGACGGGTACCGGCCTTCGTCGTCACCAAGACAATTAATTCTAATCACCAGCGAAGCCGCGCCCATGGCAGGGATTCGATCACTACCCGTGATGAATGACAGCAGCTTTCGTTGGTCCCTCGGCGTTGCCCTTTCAAATGTATCCCAGAACCAAAGGATCGTCGGCTCCGTCGACGGGCTACTCCCTCTAGGCCAGTTTGTATAGGCAGCCACCGCTCTGAGGGACGCTATGTCGAGCGCCTCGTCCGAGCCTCTCACCAGTAACTCGATCTCTTCCGGTTTGAACAATGTCAGAGCGTTGCCGGCACATACTGTGAAGAAGCCTCTCTTGAAAGGCTCGAACTGACGAGTGACCGAGGTATCCAGCAGATATCTCACATACAGGTCGACGTATTCCTTGCGATTGGCATTCGTCACCATTTTTGACTCCCCGCCGGGACAGAGAGGAACCCGTGTGCGCGTTCCATATCTCTCGATGTCCACCACAAAATCCAAACAAAAGGTTGACTGCACATCGCCCTCAAAATTGAGTAATTGGCGGAGGCCTCTTGCGAGCGCAGGCCGGAACTCGGCCAGGTCGTCCAATGTGTAGCTCATGGTGGGTCGTGAATGGCCTGGGGTGGCCACTGCCGGCGTCGGAGCCGCAGCTAACAGTTTTCGAAAGGCGAAAGGGGGGAATGCAACATCTAGAATGGTTGAATTGTAGATGGCAAGGCCCAAAACAACACCGACGAGAAAGTATTGGTCAGACGTCTCAAAAGTGTTCGGGTTGAAGTAACAGAAGTGCGAATCTTCGTCGTAGACAAACAGGCCTAGGGTTAGTCAAGTTAGTGAGCATCTAGTACCGTCATATATACAAGGGGACCGTGATAGCAACCACCACCCGAAACCGAAAGTACATACCATGATCCGGGTTGAAAACCTCCCGCACCAGAAGGAGGAACCACTCCTTTCGAAGTCCGCCCCCGTCCACGCCTTCTTCGCCCTGGAATTCGATCCGTAAAGCCTTCTTGATGTCTTCGCTGCCGCTCCCCACAACTTCGCTCACCTTCTGGAGGCTGTCGTCAACTAGACATTCCCGGCGCACGCTGAAGACGAGATACTGCGTGTAGCCCTTGTGTGTCATGATGCTGTCGAAGAAGGCCTCTCGCGCTTTACCAGCCATTTGGCGTTTGGCGTCAAATTCGAGAATTTGTATCTTGGCCCATATACTTAAGAAAAAGGGGTATTGACAAAAGGTGAATTTCCCCCTTTTCGCTTCCCACAATTCAAAGTCCGATTTGAAGTCGAGGGTGTCGACAAGGGTGTTGTAAAAGTCGCTTGTTGCAAACAGATGACCATACATCCGCCCGTCGGGTGAGTGGCGCTGGCGGACGTGTGTGTACTCGTTTGCTGCAAAAATAAGAGCCATGACCCTGGCGGCCGCCCTGATCTGCCAATCGTCGGTATACGTCGTTTTCTGTTCCGCCAGCTGCTTTTGCTTCCTTGGCGCTTTGGACGCCTCCAGAGCCGCATGGAGAGTCGCGGGGGTGTTGCTGGCACGTGCATTAGGCATCTGTGGGATCAAACCATCTGTCACGTCGAATTTTGGGTCCGTCTTCTTTACGTTTTGCCGAGTAAGCCTGTAGGTCACAAAGGAGCTTGTCATGTCTTTTACATGCACCAAGAGGTGCTCGGGTAGCCTCGACAACCAGGTTATCAGATGGTGGTGACATATTTCCGACGAATTGGCTAAAAGGCCGAGGATCCTCTTGATGATACCCGAATGCCGACCAATAGGAGATCGTTCATCCGTATCCGACACCTTTTCGTGCTTCTTTCCTCTATCGGGCTGCTGGAAATGCCCGGTGTACGACGGGCTCCCCGGGACGAGGAGAGGATTGGCCAGGAGAAGCAATAGGAAACGCACGTCCTGAGGCTCGACCAGTGGGCGACCCGGCCGCTTCAGAAGCATTTCGCTGCACTTCAGCAATACTCTCTGCAGATGTTCTTGGGCATCGAGCACCAATTGTTCGAACATGCGAAGTGTTTCCCCTCCCAGCCTGGGTATTGCATCAGACAGTACTAAATCCTCGTGCGTCTCTCTCCAGAATTCGGCAGCGTTTGTTACGACGTGGTACCACTCCATTACGGCGCCCCAATCGATCCGAGGCGATCGAGCACTTACGATTGAGTTTGTTTCGTCCCGTCGCCTTGGAGAGAATCGCGAGTTACCCCCGTCGTCTTGGCCGCCACTCCACCACGATCCATTCTCCGCAAAGTCACCGAGAAGTAGCAGTTTTGGGTCGAGTTCCGAGATCGGTGCTTCATCGAGGGCCTGATCTTTCTTCGCCTCGGCTGTCGGCCGCCTCGTTAATTCAGGGGGCTGCTTGGCACTAACACTAAGCCGCCGAGAGACGAACGAAGAATTCACACATGAGTGTGACCCGAAACATGCAACCAAGTAATCCTCAACCCGTTTAAATACTGTTTTGGGGTCCAGGACGGACTCCGGTACGGAACTATGAGTACCGTTTGTTCCGGGCCGAAGCCTTGAACGACGCTGAGAGCCTGCAGCATCAGGATATGACGTCGAGTATGCCCTTGGATTACTAGGTGTATAGTGCAGTGGGTTTGGCTCCAGTCCACGATCGGCCGATGTGTCGAAGCCAGAGTTGTATTGATGCGGTTGGGGCGAAGAGATCGGAGAAGGCGACCCTACCGGTCTACGGACATTGCCCCGCAGAGCAAAATAATCATCCGTAGACCTAGATGGCGAATGGCTTGGTCTCAAAGGCAACGGCGAGCCTGGGCTTCTTGAAGCCCAGTGGTGTAGCGCAGAACGTAAACTACTTCTGATGAGACTTTTAGTGTGATCGATAGAGATGGGATCCGCTATAATTGGTCAGCAAGCATGAAACACAGAGCGAGATGGAAGTCCTCAACGCACGGGTGCTCGGGGACAAGCCCAGAGTAGGCGTCCCGGTGGGCGTCCCGGTGGGCGTCCCGGTGGGCGTCCCGGTGGGCGTCCCGGTGGAATGCGACTGTGAAGCCACGCGAGGGACGGCTCGGATTGTGCACCGGGGAGCCGGATTATGCGGCTTAAGGTCGTTTATGGTCAAGCATTTTGTACATCTGAAAACAGGAAGCTCCTTCGGCCAACGCACGAGGCCTGCACATGTCATGCAGTGTCCGGTAGCGAAGTCGCCAGCACTCGGGGGTGGCCTACTCGCCTGTGAAGCTTGAGACGAACTCGAGTATAGTTTCGAGGCGTAGTCGCGGCTGTCAACAGAGTCATCGTCGTGACTCGCATCATTGCCGACGCCGGCATTCTTTTTCTTCTTGCTCGAAAACAGCGAAGGGAATGGATGGCTCATGGAGCGGGAATGCTTGCTAGGCGGTTTCGGTTTCGGCGCGTCGCTGTCGTCGGAGCTCGAACTTGCCTGTACCTGCTGAAGGTTATAAAAGGCGGACTCGATCCCCTGCAACCTCGACGTGGCTCTCGATCGATGTGGTGAACTATTTTGTAAAACCGGGTCGCGTACTGCAAAGTCATATTGACCTAGAGACGGTCGATTGCTGCTACGGCCGTGCATCTTGTCGCATGGGCTGGGGTACAGGGGGGAAGGTCTAGAGAGATGGAGACACAGCAACCAGGAGTCAAAACAATACAAACAAGTCGCAACTGCCTGTTCATCAAGAGAAGTTCATAGTTTGTTTGGCAACAAAACGGGTGGGTGTCACGGCTAATCGCAGCGCCTTCTTAGAGTCCACAGGTCCAAGTAATTCAGACCATGAGGCTTTGTTGTTTTGGACATACGACGGTAAGTGAGAGAGCAGCGGGACAGAAGAGCCCGAAACAAGCTAAGCCACTCTTCGAGCTTCCGTCCAAGGAGGGTCAGAGCGACAAGTCTGACAGATCAGTTCAGGAATGCGATGAGAAAGGGAAACGACAGCAAGTTGATATGACGTAGAGGAAGGATCGGGCACAGCGCAGTAGGTAATGAATGCTCTGTACCAACTTCAAAGAACTCGGTGGGGGTTTGTCCTGAATACGAGCGTTGAAACTTGAGGGAGTCGAAGCCGGGGTTCGTTCATTACTGCATGTCAGACAAAATAGAAGCAAATAAAGAGCATATATTGGCACGGTATCAGTTCTCAAAACTTGACGGTTCCAACCGCAAATAAGGCTGTCAAGAGGGTCGACAATCCTACTGCAAGCAAGCCAACGATCAGGCAGGAGTCAAAGAAAAGAGACGGGGAGCTTCCGAGTAAGGTGCTGGTAAGTAAGGTTCAGCGAAGCTAGGTTAGAGCTTTCCGTGTCCTTATTCAAAAGTTGCGAGATGGTGACATGTACACGGTAGATATTTTATTATGGTGAGACGTGAACTGTACGGGAAGCGCCTAGTCTGCAGGGTTCAAATATTCCAAGGTACCTTCCTACAAGAAGCCTAGTGGGTGGGTACTTGCAATTGAAGTCAGGAAAGCCAGGACTGCCAGAAAGGCGTAACTCCACCTTACCCGCTCATATCACCTGCTCAACACGCAAGTTTACACTCCTCTAACCCCCGGGGATTTGTGAATAATGTACGTGGTGCATGCACTATCAAGGCTGCCGATGCCCGTCTTGGCACCACATATGAGTGTTTAGGTATTTTAATAGGGGTTTTAGGGCTGGGCTGAGGGGCATTTGAATTTAGGCACCCAGTTAACAACCGAGTCTTGATTGTCCTCCTGATGCAACCTACATAGTACCTACGAGTACGTGGTATTACTATTCCCACAGATGGAGGTTGGGTATCGAATATGGACCCCGTCGTTGCACATACGGCCTCAAGAAGACATTAAAAGGCTTAAGGAAGCCCGAAGTTGAGTCCAGTCAGTGAGCTTGGGACAACAATTATGTGCTACCAAAAAGGTTCCCGGCAGATAGGGAAGTCATAAGAACACCTATGCATGTGCCGACGCAGGTAGGTACATGTATGGAGGAACCATGGCTCACCATGTCGGTAAAATAAAATTTTCGAGTGGTGCAAAATGCTTGTAGACCATGCTGTGATACCTATTTACTAGGTATGCCATCAAGTTCGCCCAGGAGGTAGGTTTCAGGTAACTTAGGTAGGTACTTACCTCTTCCTTGTTACCCCGAACCCTTCGCCCTGTCCCGATCTTCTCCGGAGTCCATGTGCCTGCCTCGTTTCTTCTTGGTGGCTTCCCGCCTAAACCCCCGCCCACAATTGGACACCGGAAAAGGTCGATGTGCCCTGACGATTTAATTTGGAGAAAAATGCAGGAACATACATCGGCCCCTGAACATCATCCCTGACAGCGAATAGCCAGCCGCGAGAGCCCTTGAAATCGTATGTATGGATCGGGAGGGCGGGGGAGAATGGATTCCCCCACTTCGTTGTCGTCAGCGTTCTGTACTTTGACTAGGGATGCATATGCACAACACTTCCGAATACCGTACCAACCGTTACACACACAAGGTCGCATCTATAACGTACTAGGTTCCCTGAAGTATTTCTTTCGAGAAACTGCACCTAACCTAGTGCTTTGGCATAAAATCAATTTACAGTCAGGTAAACAGCCCGCACCAGCGGTCTGGGTCGTGCCGGCCCCCGGGGCTCTTCTGCTAGCTACTCGAAACACGTCTTTGGAATATACCGTTTTCGAATCAAGCACCAAGTCTTTTGCTTCGGGCTACAGTCATATACCTGTTATATGTACTGCCATTCTCAACAGCCCCCCCTCATCTCTAAAGCGTGTCATGTGGTCACATTCAGGAGCAAAGGCAGTGGAACGCTCGCTTTGAAAAGGCAGAGGGATGTACGGCAGTGCTCGCTAGGCCTCTTATAAGCGCTTCATACCGTCATCAATATGTTACTGTAACACATGGCTTAAGGTTAGGTGAACATTGCGACTTTCTTAATCATCATGGATCGTATCGGCCTGTCGATGTTGGTATTGGGACTTTATCCTTACAGTGGTATCAAGTATAGGCTTGTTTTGATTATAACATAGAAAATATGTCTGTATAACCCCTACTGAACCGCATGGCTCTTTCGGACAGTAGCAACTTTTGACATGAAGATACTTGGACATCAAGGTCACCTACCGGTCTGTTTATGAAGATGACATACAGTTCAGGGACTTACTTCAGCCCCGGCTTGGCTCAGCTCGGCCCAACCCGAGCGGAGGACGTCCCCAGTCCTTGGAACTACTTATAAGGGGTGGCTTGTGCGGACCCCAACAGCTTCCGTAGTATGTGCTGCATAATACACGTGTGTCCGTTGCTTGCATCTTTATCTCCCTCCCTTTTCTTGCCTGGGCATCTCTTTTTAGATTCAAGTTTAATTATATATGAAATCAAGTAGTTAGGCCAGATAGCTAGATACCCTTCGAAATTCAGACTATCAAGGTTAGATCGTCGAAGCAGTGCCGCCTATTTGCCTGATATCGACAAAAAATCCAGGACTAAGGGTAGGTACAGTCCCCCCGTAGGGAAATTCCTATGCTGTTGGAGAATATACATGTAGGGCATTAACATGATGGTTGATGCTCTTATTCCTTCACATGACAAGTTTTGACCCCTATATAACGTATTTACACGTGGATCGAACACATGCCACACACAATTTTGGTTTAGGAGTCAATACGATTCTAGGATGGGAAAGAAAGTAAAACAAACAGCCAGAAATGTGTCATTAGTTGTACGGCAGTGGTTCTCCTCTTGATCAGCGAACCATCCAACTATGGTAACAAAGTATATAATGCCCCCAAAGCCCCAGGTATGTATGCTAAGGCAACACAGGCATGTCACCGATCAAGATCTGAGAGCAGTGTAGGTAGGTATCGGTCCAGACATGAGCATAGCTTAGCAGTCAAGATTGCAATCTGTCGATAATATACAATTAACTGTCCGACTAGGCGTCTGACTACATATATCGGTATGTGTAGATTCATAACTTTGAAGCTTGATGCTGCTAAGTTGGGGATGGATTTTGACATGTGATAATAGGCTTGGCATATGTTGATCTTCTATAATTTGTCTGCGTTTCGGATTATAATCTACCAATACACGTAACCTACACCTACATCTACGCATATCTGACCTTAGTCACGTATTTCTTGCACCGGTCCTAAGGAACTGACTGTACTCTGTAAAGCCACGAGTACCTTATCTAGACAAAAGTAAATCCAGGGACAGCCGTCCATATTGTTCCATGGCATGACTTATATCTACCTAGGCTGAAGCTAGCTGACGTCTGCACAAGGATAACTATGAGTGTGTCCAGCAGAGGGGGGTGTTATCACGACATGATCATGAGTAGGTAGGTATCTAGGTAGGCAAAGAAAATCCAGAGATAGCTGCCCATATTGTCCCATGCCATGACTTAAATCTACCTAGGCTGAAGCTACCTAACGTCTGCACAAGGATAACTACCTTATGAGTGTATCCAACAGAGGGAAAGTGTCAGAATATGGTCGTCCTGTGTGCCTGGGAAAGGCTCTGTGTGCCAGGTTTATTCACTCCCTTTGACTCAAACAAGACTCTCGTGAGTTCGAAGAGTGAAAGAGAACATAGACAGGCAGGCACTCAGACAATCAGCTAGCTAGCAAGGCCATAAGGTTAGCTTAGGTAGTCTCTCATTTTCAGAATGGGCGTCGAGAACCTTAAGTGACAAGCAGGCAATATGCGATTTGAGAAATCACCTAATAGTCGCGATACGCCTGATACCCGCATCTATGATGTCGTATCCTGTTGATTCCGGAAGCACATGGATATTCTATCTCTTCTAGCACTGAACAGAACTTCCCAAAGCAATGTAAACAAGAAAAACCTTTTTCTTGTCACCCCATCCAAAAAAAAAGAAGAAGAGAGGTCAAACCTTGCAACACACACCTCTCATCACTCACATGGTTCCTAGGTTTCTAGGCATCATCATCAACCATCCCACCCTTGCCTTGCCTTGCCCGAGTGGCAGATCATACACTTCATTGATTGATTCGTTCGGAATACAAATCAATAAAACCAAAGTCCAATCCCGGAAAGTTTAGGAACCATGGATCACATCTTTCCAGGCTTGATCCTGTTCAACACGCCCTCGACGGAGACTGCTTTCCGAGGAGTGGTCAATACCATTATTCAGCAGAGCAAACTGGACGTGTCCCTATTGCGCATCAGCAATGTTACCGAAAGGTAAGTCGAAATGAAAAAACAGAATATTCATTTGTATACGCTACCTATAGATATATTCTCATCTCGTCTCCCCTTACTGACGGAAGTTAAAAAAAAAAAAAAAAACAGTTCATTCGAAGTATCCCTGGAAGCCAAAGTCGCTAGAACCGGCCCGGCCACCGCTACTACGACGGCCATGACGGCCCAGCTCTGCGGCCCGTCCGGCCGTTTCGCCGACGTCACTCTGCCCGCGATGGCGACCAAGGCGTACGGCACCAGCGTGGTGGTGGTCTCGCAGCAGTTCGTGCAGATCGTCGACGTCTTCGCCCTCAAGGCTTTCATCCGCGACCTCATCCGAAAGGAGATGGTCGTGTTGTCCCTGCGCGACGCCAAGACGACCATCACGGCCATGGGCATCGGTCCCCGCGACATCGTGTACGAGAAGGATATCCGCCTGAAGGGGATGTGGGGTCCCGTCGTCTACCTCAAGAGGGCGGTTCTCACCCCGCCCTTTGTCGGCGAGAGGATTCACGTCATGCTCGTCTTCGACGTTGTTAATCCTAGTCCGCTCGAGATGAACTTCGGAACTTGCATGTTTGAGATCAAGGACGGAAGGGGTCTGGCCCTCGCCGAGCTCAAGGGTAACCTCGACATGACCCGTAAACGATTTGAATTTACGGTTCAAGGGACCGTGGATTTTAACCTTGTGCTCATGTTGGCCGAAGAGATGGAGGCGGAAAGCCACGACCCGCTTGTCGAAACGATCGGAAGGGAGAAGGCGGGAGGCAGATTGGTTGGTAAACACTGTGTTGGCGGCGTCAGCTGGTGTGATGATACCGTCAAGGGTATCGATGTGCCCATCAAGAACATGGGCATTTTATTCCGCGTCCTGAACATCGAGTACCCGTACAGATTGGACGAGCCGAGCCTGGACCGGCAGACGGCGAACGGCGGATTTCAGAGCTGGGCGCAACAATTTCGTCTACGTCGTTAGCTCATTATGGGCTTTTGGTTGTCTATAACCTCCAGTTTCATGTTTCTTGCTCCTTCTTTTCCTCTCCCATCTTTGTCAGGAGATTGACACATCAGTTTAACGACGCGACGAATGAATGAGGGCGGATACACACCATCTTGTCATCGGGTCAAGACTTGCGTGTAGGTAGTTTAGTCTTTAGAGATGGAAAACATTCTCTGAAATTCCCGAATGGTTTTAAACAATCCGGCCCATGATTAATTATCCTGTCGTGCCTAACCCCTTTTTACCCATCTCTTTGTGGCGCTTATCAAACGCTAGAACCGTAAGTACTGCCGGTAGAAATATACCTAGCTCTCCAAGCTCGCTTCTTTCGTAGAGGGAGGTGGGTATCCGTATATACAGCTTGGTTAGTTTCGCCTCCTGAACGCCTAAAAACCCATCATTTTATTATTTACACCCCCGTCTCTTTCTTTCTTTCTTTCTTTCTTTCAGTTCCCTTGTCCCACTTCTCTTTATACAGCAACCCAGTCCTGGCCACTACACGACGCGTCCATTTGTTTCACGAAAGCATCGACGCGCTCCATGATCCACCCGGAAACGATTGGGTTGCTCGAACCCTCTTCCGGCTTTCGTTCCGCCCCTAGCTTAACCGTGTTAAGCGTTTTGCAGGTGCGGCCGTCGACGGCGAACTGCATGCAATCCGACTTCGCATCGCAAAGGGCCTGGCACTCTTCGAACGAGGCATCCTCGGCCTCGACGTCTTTTGACAGGTTATCCCAATCTAATCTCTGCTTTTGTAGCTGAGGCAGCACGAATTTACGGAACAGGTCTCCGTGACGTGGGAAGTCGGGATTCGTCTCGTTACGCTTTACACATTGTTAGCCTTGCTTGCCCCCCTCTTTGGCAGGTCCTCCTACCATTTCGGGGTGGGATCGTGAGCTTACCTTGACGTCCCATTCTTGATCAAAGTCGTAGTAAGCCTGGATATCTTCGGGGCTCATATGATGATAAGTCGTGGCATAGTAGCACCAAAGTGGGTAACCGGCCCCAGTCTTGAGTTTGAAGTCTAGTGTAGAGGGCATGTCTCCTTCGAGGGTCGGCCATGCCCACGAGAGCGGCACACCGGCGTCGCTCATGACCTTGGAGAGGATATAGTCGCCGGCCCACTGGCTGAGTGTGAGTTGGTCGTAGGCTTTGGTGTCGTTGCCGTGGCGCTCGACGAGCTGCTTCATCGCAGGGTTGGAGATGATGATACCTGCACCCCCGTAGGCGAACTTGTCGTTTCCGAGGTTCATCTGGCGGCCGATGTAGTAGGGTCGCGAGGCGTCCAGGTGCGACAGCCAGGTCAGGAGGCTGTTCCAGAACACGTATGTGTCGCATTCGGTGAAGATGTACCATTTGCTCGTAGGACTCTGGCGGTACGCTTTGTTGGCTGTCGGGAGGAACTTCCACTTGTCCAACTTCCAGCCGGGCACGTCACGGCCGAAACCCGTGTTCGGAGCGTCCGTCCAGTCCTCCATCTCTTGATGGGAAAACCCCTCCTTGCCATGCTCCTGTAATCGACGGTAATATTCAAAATCCGGGTGCTGCTCTACGAGGCCAGAGTCGAGCTCGTCCAAGGCGTTCCCTATATGCTGGCCTTGGAAGTCCTCCTCCATGTCGGACCATATCCCATAGTGACGGTAGCATGTCAATGTGGTGTGGATAAGAGGCGGTAGCTTCTTCCGGACTTCGTTGGAGCCTGTCCTGACGATAACAAAGACGTCATCGAGGCCAGTCAAGGCAGCACAGGGGTCGTGGGCCGTGCTCGTGCTCGTAAAGTGTGGTAAGGGTAAATGGTGGTCGGTAATGAAGGAAACATGGCGGTAATCGCGGAGCGCATGGAGTGTTGCGAGGACTATTATACTTATGCCAGCATAAGTCACCAACCGCCGTCGGTTCCATAGGCTTCCCGGTGTTAAGCCCATTTTTAGGAGAGAAGTTTATTCATCAAAGGTATAGAAGGTATAGAGACAGGACGGGTGACGGGTATAAAGCTCTATTCATTCAACACCAAAAAGTATATATAAGACGTAATGTGGTGCTTTCTAAAGAGGAAAAGAATGGAGATG
Source organism: Poronia punctata (assembly GCA_022579005.1). Lineage (NCBI taxonomy): Eukaryota > Fungi > Ascomycota > Sordariomycetes > Xylariales > Xylariaceae > Poronia > Poronia punctata. The sequence continues at coordinate 29,197 of MU401584.1, forward strand.
GCTGACTCGGCGTAGGGCCACGCAGGGATCAAACTCAAAACTCAAAAGACGGTCTTCTGCCAGCAGATTTGGGGGTCGTCGAGAGTAGATTCTTGATTTTTAATCGTGAAATTGCTAATGCCAAGTTGGGGTTTCTTGTAGAGGCTATATACTTTTGTGCACAAGACCACGAAGAAAGGTCTTTGGCCCAAGTCAGCAGCACGTCAATGGAAAAAACGCAAGGAGAGAACTCGGCATATGTGAGTGAAGCCAGGAAATCATTCAAGTAGTTTCAATAAACAAAAATGTGGTAAGAGAAGAGCTGCAAAAGAGAAAAGTAAGATGTTCATCAAAGTGGCTATAACTTTGTTACATCAGCGCGCCAAGGCTTACGATGGAGTTGCACAGTATTAGCAGGATCCAACAAGCTGGCAAAGGACCAGGGCACCGTTTTTTCTCAGTAGTTCGACGCTCATAATCTACACGTAATAATAAGTAAGGAAAACGACTCGCGTCATTCGTCCGCGTAGATAGGTACTTACGTCAGTGTCAGTCTTCAGATCTCCAAACCAACCAACTTTTGTTCTCCGTCCATCGCCCTTCAACCCAATAGTTGAAAGATTTACCGTTCAGTTTATTATTCCGACCACTAGGCTTTTACCATTACTTCGGCTCTGCATCTCTACATATGCACAAAGTCAGCCATTCTCTTCTCTCCGAGGTATTGATAAATGGACAGGTTACACTCACGAGTTACCGTACTGAGTCCTTAAACGAGGGGGCCACAAGACATCTGAGATAGGGGAAAGGTAGGACCAATACGCTGATCAATGCTGATCAACGGGGGAAGGTGGACAGAAACTGGAGGGTCTACCATCCACGGACGCCACGGAGAGACATTCCACCACCAGTCTGAACCAAGAACGAGAGCAGGACGAGAAAACCCCCCCTGGGGCCTGGACCGTGCGTAATTGTGGTTCAAAATGACAGGGCTGATGAAAGTTGAAACACCAAGGAAGTCCCACCCTGTTTTCTCCCCTGTCACCGTAAGTACCTACTTAACCTACTTGCAAAAGCCGGGCACAAGAATCCCCACCGGGTGGGCTTGCCAAATAAGTTTAAATTGAACATTACAAGACGAGAATAGGACCTTTAACAATACCCAAAATCTCCCCATGTACGCGTAGATAGCATGGTGGTCTACTACCATTGAATACACGTATATGCTTTTCCCAGAATCCCAAGTCGTTGGTATGTTTTAGGTTTGATAGATTCTTCTACTAACGTAATACACATAGTCCACAAGCAAGTTTTGACAGGTTCGGCACATCCGCGAACTATACTAACTAACCTAAGTACCTAATTCAGCTAAGCTTCAAAAGTACTCGAGTCGTCAATCTGCTAATATCGATCCAACAGCATGAAATATTGGCGTTTGTGCTGCTTAAATCCTGCCCCCCAAAATAGACGTGTCACCTACCACAGTATTTCTGGCACCAACTTACACAGTACCTACTTAATCTGGATAATTGCGACACCATTATTGGACACTCCCCTAGCACAGTACCTCACATAGGGGGTTACAGCAGGTTACCTAGGCAGCTTAGGTATGTCACTAAGCATGTGGCTAAAGGGGGCTTGCTCCTCGTATCACCTGCCCATCGAATAGAAACTCGCTTTTAGTGTGGTGCAGCAGTAACATCGGAAATTTATCAAGGCTGATGATGAAAAGGGGGACGAATAGAAAAGCCGGCGCGATCAACCAAGGTTTTCTAGCTTTGGTTGCTGTTTTCCACGCGTAATTTCATGTCCGATCTGCTCATAGCCTCATCCAGGGGCCCGATCCCGGACGCGCCGTCCGCATGGACCTCAGCGGATACTCCCTCCCGGGTAAGCACGTGTGGGGTAGATGAGACCCGTTATGTTCCAGTGCACATTCAGTCGAACACAATAGCAGCCTTGATGGCGGACTTATTGCGAATGCTCTCGAGGGCCTCGCCCCATTGCTCCAGCTTACCGCCACGGCGCACGTAGTTGATGGCGTCCTCGAGCACTTTGGCGCTCCCGCTAGCCTCGACGACTAGGTGCATGGCACATCGCAATGTCAGCTAATCACGTATCGAACTAGGTATCGTGCCTTTGGGACGAAGATCCGACGCATTGGAGGCAGCATACCGATATCGAACCCATACGGGTTATCCTTCTTGATCTGCTCCCATTGGGGAGCCGCGTTTGTTCTAGATAGTGGCACGTAAAAATCGGCCGCATCAAGGTTCTTCGCAAGATCCATTTTTTCGCCCCTTTAGGCGCCGCAATCGTGAGTTGGGAGACACCGTTCAGTTTCCTGGGTGTATGCGAAATGGGACTATTAGTCCCAACCATCCGTCTCCAGTCGAACAAAACAAGGACCATCCACCTGCTTGCAGGAACTGAGCCATCATAAGACCTGTTGGGCCGGCCCCGATTAGAAGGGCGTGAGACCCGGGTCTAGGCGCGATTTTCTCCAAGCCGTGCATGGCGCACGAAGCAGGTTCGATCAGGGTCGCATCGACGTCAGAGAGGTTGTTAATCTTGAACAGACGGCCTTGCGGATAAGAGCACTAAATCACATTGTTTAGTTTCGCGTTGGATGCTCAGCGCGTTGGAGCGCGCGGGTGATGAGGGGACGGACGTATTCCGCAAACCCACCGTCTAGCCCGAGGATGCCATGAGCCTTGAAGTCCTCGCAGAGTAGTTCGTCGCCTCTCCGGCAGTAGAAGCTGTCAAACAGCCCTGCTTAGCCCTAATACACCCGGTACCAATAACAGCATGAGAGATCGATTGCCTAACCTACCAGTGACCGCACAACTCGAAGTTGTCAGCCGCAACTCTGTCGCCGACCTTGAAAGCCTTCACGTCATCAGCGAACCCTACACCAGCTTATTTATTATCCGCCTTACAGCAGTTAATATTAACGCTTTTTGTCATGAAACATACCGACAACCTCGCCAATCGTCTCATGGCCGGGGATGAGAGGGAATTCGGCGATGAACTCGCCCTCATGGATGTGCAGGTCCGTTCCGCAGACACCGCAGGCCTGTGACAACACACGCATCGTGTTACTTTATCCTGACCGAAAGCAGAGATTCAAGCATAGCTGGTTATTCCCACCTACCTTGACCTTGATAAGGACATCGCCCGGCCGAAGCGTAGGAAGGGGCACCTCTACTATCCCCCATACCTCAAGTTTCTCGTACCTATCAGTCCGCGACATGTCAAAGCAGGATTTATTATTGTCTTATTGCTCCCAGTAGGACAATGTGGTCGGTGATACAAGACAACGTCCCCTTCGCACATCCACCACTGATTAAGCGAATGTGAAGAAAATACAACTACTCATAGGTACTCACCTGAGATCATTGTTTTCGGAAGCTCAGCCATGATTCTTAAGTACATATATATGGTTACAGTCTAGTAAGTAGGTTACTTAACTTGTCTTTATCTCTGGGAAGGAAAGTGAAAGTGTAAGTCATCAAACTGCAAAAAAAAAAAGCCAATTGCTATTACGATGAACTGCTGAGCGGCAGAGTGTGGAATAATAAGACCATATGAATATTGTAAGAACCAACAGTAAACCGCTAGCTAGACTACTACTACACCTTTACTTCTTATACCTACCCTCGTGCAACGACAAGTTGTCTCAGACTCTAATAGAACAGAACAAAAAGCCCCCGCGGGGTACCTACAAAAAAGCCAGCGCCGTCCCGGAGAAAACCGCGACGCCTGAACAGACTAACTACCTACCTACTTATTCTATGCGGCTTCATACTTACATACCTAGGCTCAAGAATCGTTACCGACTAACCTCCACCTAGATGCGAAAGGCTGGGTTTGGGTAGGAGCTTGCATTGCAAGTGGCAGGTGGCAGTTCATTTTATCATCTTGGTTTATAAACCCCGCTCACCGCCGAGTACTCGTATGAATTCTAGCGCAGTCGGGTGAAACTAAACCGGAGAGGTAGTTTGAGATGGGATAACCGACGGCTACCCATTTTATAGTATATATGTAGCCTAACCTAGGTAGTGAAATAGAACACGCTAACGAGTTGAGCGAGCTTGTGGTCAATCGGGATGGAAGAACATGGGCATTGAACCTCATGCATCCGATGATCCCCGTCGAGAAAGTCAAGCATGAGCGTATCATATAAGAGATGTAGGAGGCAGATAGTAAAGTATCATTGGATGTTGTTGTATGTGACCTTTGCTCGTCATACTTTTGTCGACCGACAGAAATATATGCAAAAAGCTGGCTCTGCCTGACAGAAAATGACATTACAGAAATAGCTCCCCTTGTGCAATAGCTAACTACCTATTGTACTATCACAATGTCTATACCTGCTCTTCGTTAAAGTAGTCTAGATTTACACACTTACGGAGTGAGTGTCTTCTTAAAAAGGTGAAATACTGGCAACCAAATCGCAAGGTGCGTTGTGAAAAAAAGAAAAAAAAGAGTCCATGTTCTTGCTAGGGAAACGGAAAAAATTTGACCTCGCTGGGGGTCGAACCCAGAATCTCCTGATTACTATAAACAGTCTCGTAGTCAGACGCCTTGCCATTGGGCCACGAGGCCGGTACATGTTAGACTCGAAGTGTATAGACACTTATGACGGTAAGCCCAGGCACTACGCTATTAAAAAATTAATTAATTGCTAATAAGGCCTGGAAACAAAGTCTGGGAAGCCTTTTCCAGTATAACCGCATACGGTATCACTTGGTCATCAGGGTGTTCAGATATCATTCATATTGCAGGTATCTGGGCTCTCTCCACGCCTCACAGATTTCGCTGGCACTTTCCAGAGACACGGCCGTCCAGCCTAGATTCCCTCAATCTTGTCTAGCCCCTGGAAAAATGGGGAAAAGGAACACTACAATAAAACCCCTGGGCGGGTTCTCGTTGATTGTCAAGGTCCCCGATTTCCCTTGGGAACCATGACGCACATGGCCAGGACGACAAGAGGCATCACATCTCCAAGTAAACGCGGATGGTTTTTGCTTAGCAATCAATCATTTGTTTGGCGCAAAAACATGACCCTTAATTTCGTAGAAGACGGTACCGAGATTTGGTCTCCTTTAACTCCCACCCGTGCATCCCGAGGTTGTGCCCTATCGATTTTTCCTATCACGCATGCAAAAATCGCGTGACAATGCAGGTGCTCCATTCCCTAGAGTACATGTCCTAGCCGGCTATCATGTGCATCGAAGGAACTGTTTAGAGAAGAGATTAAGTCTCCTATTTTATTCTTTACGAAGGAGGAGCCGCTCCACGGCCACGGCCGAAACCACCACGGCTGTAAACAATGGGTTAGTTGGGTCATATCCCTTCCCCTGAAACGTTTCGCCGATGAAAGAGAACTTACAATTGGGGGTTGAATTCACCAGGAGCACCGCCCTCCTTGCCCTCACCAGCGTCCCTTCGTCGGTATCCACCCTCACGGTCACCACGGTCACCACGGTCACCACCACGGCCACGGCCGAAAGGTCTGCGCTCACGCTCGCCCTCGCCGCCCATCATGCCCCGGGGAGGAGCGTGCGATCGCTGCTGCTTGATGTGTGTAGCGGGGACGATCTCGGCGGGGAGGTGTAGCCACTCCCGGAGGTAGTCGAGACCCTCGGGGGTCAGGGTGTAGTAGTAGTATTGCCACGAAAACTGGGTCTTGACATAGCCGCGCGAGGTAAGGGACTGGGCGGCCTTGACGACGAAAAGGTTCTTGGTGTCGATATCGGGGTGCTTGGGAAGGTTGTAATCCTTCTTAGCGACCATCACGCCCTCACGGAAGAGGTACTATGTAGAAGGAAAGAATATGTTAGCTCGACCGTGACAGTTCGAATATGCCCCATTGTCTATCTCATCATCACGTAGCAACAGCCTCGCGGGGCCAGCTTTCGCATCTGCTACGTCGGGTTGTGGATTGTGGATTGTGGGTTGTGGACGGTAAACGGTGGATGTTCTAACCTCGTGGATCTTCTTGCGGTCAGCCTTCGGAATCAGCATCTTGGCGGTTCGTTGTTGGGCGACAAGATGTTGAGGATCGGTGTTGGGCGTGGTGTATTAAGGAACCTTGGGAAGTTGGCTGGCGCTGGCACACTCTCGAGATCAAAGATCGGGATTGCAGTGAATTGGAGATACCGTCAATTTTTTGGTGTGTGCAAAAACCCTACGCGAGTGGCTTGATAAGGAAATTCGAGTGGGGGTGGGCCATCTCTCCCATAAAACTGTGGCTTACGTATGTACACTTCCATTGACACAAGTTACGAGTAGAAAGTGGAACTGGAATGTGGGCACATAGCATGTACCTACGTACCGTCTTAAAGCGCCGAGACCGCCGATAAGAGATTATAGATAAGAGATAAGGAGCATTGTGATAAGGCTACGACTCCGACTCTCGTACAGTGTAACATGGTATGTACCTTCGTACCTTTGGGGTAATGTACTCGTAATCCGCCGTCGCGTTTTCATCCTCCTCATGATCCAGATCTCAGACGACAAAACTTGTACAACTACAACCCGCCGAAATCGTTCTGCCTCTGGACGTATTTAAAACTGTCGCATCCCACCAAACACACACATCACTGGGAGAACTATGGATACCGACGATAAGATGACTACAAGAAGCCTTAACGTCTTCGTCACAACATTTCCCGGCCTAGAGCTACCCCCGACTCTATCTTTTCCTCTCCCATCAACAGCAACAACATCAGATCTGCGCAACTACCTCACAGAAAAGCTGCCGCGGACAGATTCCAGATTTATAATAACAACAATCTCAAACAAGCAACTGGTACCCAGTGCAACACATCATCTTTCCGACCTTTGCGGCGTCAACGATGACTTCGTCTCGCTACGGTTATCTCTCCCCTTGTGCGGTGGCAAGGGCGGCTTCGGATCACAACTGCGCGCTGCAGGTGGGCGCATGTCATCGAAGAAGAAGAAGAACCAGGGTGATGAGAATGCATCAAGCAGAAACCTTGATGGGCGACGGCTACGGACCGTAAATGAGGCCAAGGCGCTCGCCGAATACCTGGCGATAAAACCCGAGATGGAACAGAAGGAGAAGGAGAAGCGGCGTGCCCGTTGGCAGCAGATTGTCGACGCCGCCGAAGAGAAAGAGCACGAACTGAAGAATAATACGAAAGGTCGCGTGAGCGGAAAGTGGGTCGAGGATAAGGAGGAGGCGAGTGAGAGGACGCGGGAGGCTGTGCTGGCTGCGATAAAAGCTGGTAATTACAAGGATAACTTGCTCGGAACGTCTCACGGTTCGACTTCGTCCGAGGCTATGGAGGACTCTGCGAGTGGAGAGGAAGATGCGCCCAAGGAACCAAAGAAGTCGGAATCGAAGTCCCCCACGCCTCCTACGGGAACATCTGCCAAGAAACCGCCATTAAGAGCCTTCTCTGGTTTTGATGAAGATGACGAATTCATGAGTTCGTCTGATGAGGAGGATGAATGAACGCTATATGCTGCTCGTGGCGCAATGGGCTGCCTAGTGCGGTTCAATATGCCACAGCACTTGCTGTATAGCGGTTTATTATTATGTTTGTTATGATATATGTATACCCTTTTATACGATTACCTGAATTCCGAAGCGGGATGCTTTACATCAACAGGTTACTTACTAGTTCCGGGTGTGTACCCCGATCCAAGCGTCTGCTGTGATTTTGCCTCATCGGTACTTCCTAGAAGGCCCCTATTATCATTATGTCTCCTGACAGCTAATCACTGTCCTGGTCGTGTTACAGGCTCTAGTAGGTTCGGAAAAGAGAAGTCTACTTGAATATCTACGTCCTTCAGCCCAACTAGTAGGGATGAACTGGGGGAACCAATGACCTTAAGAAATGACCTTCGCTGCAATGGCAAGTTACATTGAGTTGTCAATGTTTAGGCGTGTGCTAATCCAACTTTTCCATCATCTCGTGCTAACATGTGTAGTGAAAGGAGTGCCATCGAAGCGCAGCGCGAGAAATCTTCATATCGAGAAACAATTGACATTTCTTATAGGTGGAAATGTAGTAGCTACGGCGTATTCCAAAAGAGCTGTTCAACACATAGTCTACGGGCTGCCGATAAAATGAAAGTGAAGAGTTGATACTCTGTCGGCTTTGGGGCGACACTGGTGCTGTGTACCTCCACTCCCATGGGTCGGTGTGTCCAACGCCCAAAAGGGGTTCAAAGGAAGCCAGAGGAGAATCGGTGAGATGGCAGTGACAACGCAAGAAGCTCGCCGCACTACTATACTTGTACTTAATGAACGAGGGTTGAAAATGTACCCAAGTGAGACAAATGTTCAACTATCCCCAGCATCCCGCCTACCATCTCAGAGGTTGGACTACCTAGATCAGGTAGTGTTCATATACCGTAATTCTAGTGAAAACCTCTTTTCTCGTCTCTGGCAGGCCTTTCTATAGTACTGCTTATCTGGGACCCAATTTCCTTTTACGTTGAACCGGCGAAGAAGCGGCAGTTATGGCAGTTTGACCCTACTGCCCATCACATAGGGGTAGGCATCATGTCGAGAGGTGAGCCCATAAGCCTTCACAGACTTCTCGTAACTGAACTCGGACAAGTATCTAGAAGCAAAGAAGATCTATAATAATACGTAAAGTAAACACATAACCTATGTCCCAATTAGAAGACCATCCAGGGGGGTAGGTCCCTACGATCAGGGGTAAGGTTTCATATTGTGGCACACCAAAACTAGACGGTTGACCGACCTTGCCCCTATTGTTCGACATGATGAGAAGTACTCGGCCCTAATATTGCCATCGGTTTATCTTGCCTCTCATTTTTGAGTTAGTGGAGACCTTCTGATTGTAAATTTTGGACATCGATGGGTGTATGCTGCTTAGCGGAGGAGCGTATCCAGGGGCCAGGCCCCAGGTTAAGGAGGATATGTCTGTGATAAATTGGGTCCTCCCGTTGTTAGTCCAGTTACCAGTATACGGCGCCCGTCATGCTTCCTAGCGATTAGGAACATACGGGATCCTAAACGAAAGTGGCTGTCGATGTGCTTGTTGCCCCCTTGTAGGGAGTAGGTAAATCGAGAACGTAACCCGAGGGTGATCCTTGCGCGAGATATCCCGTATCCTTGGCGCCATCTAGCGCGATACCCAGAAGGCCGCTAAAGTCGTGAGACCGTTCTTGATGCTTTCGCTTCATTGTCAATGAGTGACTGTTACTTTGTCACATTCACATAGGTACGTGTAGGTGCCGAAGGTTGGGTAATGGTAGGACGTTGCGTAGCCGGAAACTACATTCGTAACCAAGCTTGGTCGCGGAGTGGGAAGCCAACCTTGAAACTCGGGTGTGTTGTGCAGACACCGCTTCTTCGTCCTTGTCGGCTAAGGATACAATCGTCACGTTACGGCGATCTATCATGATGAGGTCGTACCCAAGGACCGTTACCAGTTGTTACGGAGCGGGTATGCAGTTGGTTCAAGGAATCCATTCTCGGTAGATGCAGAGAGCTAAAAGCTGACTTGTCCGCTTACCGTGGGTCACCATGAACGTCGGGAATGTATCATCACATGACTCGAGAATATCGTTCCAGCACCAATGGAGTACCAGTGAAGGATCCGGCCGTTTCTTCGAATGTGGATGAAGCCCACTATACGGCGAATACCCACATGTACAAGTACGCCCCGACTAGGTATTCTAGGATTTGACCGGTATAATAACTGTTCCTTTGCATAAAGTCGTTCGTCTATCTAGACGTAAAACGTCGTCCGCTTTCGGTACAACAACCAATACATGTACCACATATATCCGATACCTACTTGCACGTAGATACCAGAAGCCGAAACGTCTGTCTGTGACGAGCCAGTAACGCGGGGGTGTGGCTGGTGTGGGCCAAGGTGTAATTTGATGATACACAGCATGCGCATAGCGGCATAGGTGATACCTAGGTGACCCGCTGAAGACGAGACGGTTACAACCTGTGAAGACGTTGAATGGTCGGGTAACCGGGGATCTCACACATGGAATACCTTACGACCGGTCTTCTTCTGATGCATGTGTCCCATTATTAGAAGTGTGTTATTAAAGGTATGGTCGGGATTAAGACTCCAGGGTCGTAGTGACCTCCTAATCTGGCCTTCTAGGAAAGCACCTAGGAAGAGGTAGTTACACAAATCCGTTCCTTACATATTATAGTGCATTACTCAAACATTGCCCTCTTTGGGCAAAAACACTTGCTTGGCACCTGTCCGGCTGCCTTTGACATGCACCGTAATAGAAAAGATGTGTACGTCGAACAACTACCGAGGTACATCATCTACGTACGGTACTTTCATGGCACTGCTAGAACTGCTTATATATCTCTTCTTAATACTACAGCGATAGTCTCTTGTAGGATTCTCTGCTCTGCATTTCTTCTTAGAACGCTATTTTTGTGGTTCCAGTTCAATAAATCCGAGCGGATACAAAGTGTACGATATGCCCTGGCCCCCTGGCCTGGGCCGCCTGGCATTCTAGATGTTACAAGTAACTCGTATGAATAAGTCGGGGATGGCCTGATTTCATCTACTTACCATATACGATTTTGAAGACAATTATACGATGTGGTTCAAATCAACAAGGTAATACTATTACAAACCTTGTTTTGTCGGCATGATCTACACCCCAAGTTGGTGGACCGGGCCAGTCTCCAGTCTGCCCAAGAATCCGTTTAACGAACAACAAGGGTTATAGATGATGTGTTCTGAATCCAACGGGTCTTCACTTGTTCTCGATTGATTTTCATTTCATCCCTCATAATTCCATGTAAATGTTGAATACAGGCTTTTTACATCTAACACACAAAATGTATGTAGTTGGACTATAACTAAAGTTCCGAGACAGTAGGTATTACATGTATAGTTTTTTCGTGGGGTATGTCGCACTAAGAGGTTGGACGCCAGTCCTAACCACGCGAAGGGCAGAGGCTGGCTGCCCCTGTGTGACGCCACAGATCTAGTCTAGTGTTCAGGTTTTGCTCAACCTGCCCAGACGTAGCTCAATCGCCCATATCATCATTCCGACTTGCATCATTAACAGCTGCGCAGCTCTGCGCATCATCAGTAATTAAATTAATACATCATTATTCCGTCGCGGCTTATACGGCGGCCCCTATCTTTTGACTCCGGTCGCCTAAGGGGATATCACTGCCGTTGACGCCATCCTCTCGGTCGGAGGTCTTCAGTGCAGTCATGCTATCGTTCCAATGTCTGTTGTCGAGTTTTGAACTCTTCGACTTGGAGCCCCGTGTGTTGTCGTCTGAGATGAGATACGACGAGGTCTGGTCTTTGCGTGTGAAATGCTGCCATAAGCGCGGGAAATACGGGAAACAAGCCACAAGGATAACAGAGGCAAACTCTCCGAGTCTGTAACGGCCTATCGTTAGCATATGCTGTGGCCAGTAGCAATCCGCCGTACGAAGGGTACTTACGCCCAGGAAGCAACGGGCACGATGGCCCATGTGATGTCGTGCGTAAGCGTCAGCTCGACGCTATAGTAGAGGCGGACGATACTTGTCAGAGTTCCACTGGCAGTCGCTTGTCAGTTGATGATGTCTCATGTCCCATGACGGAGTGCGCGACGTACACGATACCCACGGCGAACACGGCGGCAGCGGCCAACTTCTTCTTGAGCGGCATCTGCAGTTTCCAGATGGCTGCTATGGGGGTGACGAGAATAGTAAAGTCCGACACCACGTTGATGGCGCTCGTCGCGATGATGCTAGCCTTGGTGTCGATGCACATGCCGGGCAGCGTAGGATTCGATATCTTCTCCCTCGGTATGCATGCCAGGACGAAGGAGAGGAAGATGGCACCGTAGAAGAAAAAATTGGCCCATATCAGGATGCGGATAGCTGCCGACCAAAAAGCCTTGCGATTCTGCTTGAAGAATACCATTTCGATCTGCCGAAGCACCACGTATTTGGCGGCAAACATGGTTGGCCCGTACAAGATCTCGATAATGTTGAGTATCTAAAGCATTCCAACGTTAGCAGCGCGCGTCTCTCCCTCGCGATGACATACGAGTTATGGCGTTGACGCACCAAGAGACATTGGGAGAAGTTGGCTGCCGTCACATCCCAGAGATGTCTTCCCTGACCATAGTCACCAGCTACGATCTGTACGGAGACGAATGCGACAAACAACACCTGGCACGGGTTAGTCAACTACTTTCGGCAGTCGAGCGGACTCTTGAGCTTACGCCGCATAATAATAAAACGCCTGGACAACTGTTAGCTTTTGGGTCCCTCGCACATTGCTGCTACACATAGCCTGGGTTGGGTCGCCGTTACCATCGGTGAGGTCAAACTGCCTTAGAAGCGCAGCCTTGACGTATGTGCGTATAGATATGCCGAGGAAGACGAGGAAAAGTGTGATGGCAGACGCTATGATCAACTGTGGTTGCTGGCTCTCCGGATCGATAAAGTTGGACTCGACGCCCTTGGGTGGCGGTATCGCCGGAATCTTGGTAGGATCCATCTCTGCACTCATGGTATCATATGTTCCTGCTTATATGTAGAGCCTTTTATCCTTCGCTCCGGACTCTACAAGCTTGACGGCTAACCCCAGACACGACCAAGTCGAATCACCGCGATTGTTGTAAGCCTCGCTGCAGACTGATATACAATACTCGTACAGAGAAACACAACGAAGCTTTGGTCCGGTTAAGATCACCGAGGGGTAAGAGAAGGACGTACGGTGAAGGTGACGCGGCACAAGACAGAAAGAATAATAATAATAATAATAATAATACACAGAGCGTTTGAACAAGCAGGGCAACCTTCGACTTTAGGATTCCACCAAGTTAAACTAAAGACCTACGAGTACAGGGTCACTTGATGTTCCTCGGCCCCTATACCTATCACTACCATGGGTGTGTGTCAGGGAGTTGCCGTTCTATACCTCATCCAGAACCAGGACGTCCAACTCTGCCTGTCTGCTACTGTTGTGTGCAGGATCATATAACTGGACTATACCCAAATCTGCATGTCCTTGCCAGGGCCACTTCGACTGGCGTGATCCTAAACTAACGCAGATGGAGAAAACAATAGCGCTTGAAACGAGTGTCAAAAAGCAAGTTCGACGCCACTATTGATTGAAGGAGAATAAAGAAAAAGAAATTTGCGTGCAGAAGAAGAGTACATGGCCTTTTACCAGATTCCAACCTACCATGTACCTACAACACCTACGCATAGGCACAACTTGGTATACAACACGGCATAGGACGAGAAATGGAAGTGGTTTCTATTCTAGCAAGCACCTGTTGTACTCGTAAGTCGTGACTTCTTTAGGTGCTGCTTTAGGTGAAAGGCTCACGAGTCGATCTCCTACTTTATTTGTCAGGCCCTGATTCGATTTGCGAAATTCACTGCTACCAGCCCCCAGCCTACCACAGTCATGGACAGCTCGAAATCGAGGGTCGCAACTACCTACTTAATCTTGGGGCACAACTTAAAAACAGTACCTATTCCCACATCCCCACCAAAAGTCGTAATCTAGTCTACACACGTACAATACACATATGTACGTGCTATCTACATTCGGCCTGTCACCCACTCCTTTCATTTTTATTTTTGTCTTTGTCCCAGGGAAAAAAGCAAAGGAAGAAGAATCCTTACTTATTTCCCAGCCTACGCGGGGCTATTCCCGCAGATACATGCTGAAGAGGGCAAAGTCCATGTCCATATGCATCCTAGACTACTAGTAGACGCATAACCCCTGCATCTGTCCTGCAGTTCAAGTTGCGACCGTCAATGACGAGCTCGTGGTGGGGCGCGATAGTGTCGAAGGATTCCCTATCGCATAGTTAAAGCTGCGATAACCCACAAGATCAACAGCACTACTGCGCTTGAATTTTGCTGCCCGCTTTGTAAACTAAATGAGCCCGAGCTGGGAAGGTATGTGCTTTCTGGAACGGAGCCGATGCAACGTCGGGAACTCCTGGTCTCTGTCCTGGTCTTGAGGAGCCATTTTTCTCCTCTTCGACATTCATTTCTCTCGACAATCCCGCACGGCCACCCCATGATAGAGCCGAAACGGCGCGGTGGAGACATCGTCCACAATATGCAAGCCGAGACGAGTGACATGGCTTCGAGGTAGAGTTTTGCCATTAGTGAACTCGTGCTAGGCGGGCCGAGGACGAAGACGAGACGAACGACTTTCATTTTGGCGGGATGGACAGGAACCCGCCACAAGCTCCGTGCTTGGGAAGAGTCGAGCCTTTATCCTGGACTGATCTTCATCCTTGACCTGAGATACCTACCCTTATGGATGCTGACTTCCGGCGGCGAAGTGGAAATCTTTCTTGGGGTCTCCAGAGAGATCCGATTCTCCCACTCACTAGGCATCTACCAGCATTGGACAGGACCCGGCGTCCTCGCCCTTGGGTCACTTTCGCTAGCAGTGCCCCGTCGAAAAAACGGGATGGGGGATAAGAATGTGTACCTCTAGCGAGAAAAATGGCGGCAGCCCTTATCTGGCGTCATCGTTTTTCCTGGCCCAAGCCTGCATATCTACGCCTCCACGTGATATTGCCGAGTTCTGGACTGCTGGCCACATATCCATTTCCTATATTGGTGGACCACTTGAGCGTATTTAAGCGGCAGTAAGGCGCAGCGTCGAATGGGGAGATGGCCATCGGAGGAAATGTAAGGGCCCTAGTTCCAAGTGGTGACAGGCGCTCCTTGGACTAGAGCGCGGTGGTATAATATACTACGCCATGACCCCGCGTATGTGAAAAGTGCCGCTGCAGCAGGCTCTATACTGTACAGTTCCTGTACTCTTGGATCTTGGGATCCAGATCTTGTCAGTTTCCTAAAGCACAAAGCTTGTCTATGCTTTCCCTTGGCTCGGGGTGGAAACGGCTACTAGGTTATCCCTTTCTATGGAGATCTCATCCATGACTGCTCATCACAGTTCCAACAAGCTATGTAGCAGGTCACGGCTCATAGCGTCCATCCGAGAAGTACATGGGCGGCTGTCTTTTCACGCCTACTCGATCTGGCTCTTTACCTTTAGCGACTTGAAGACGATTGTGTTTCCGCAGACGGCCTTTGGTATCCTCTCAGCTCTTTCGAAGACCGGCCCCATAACTGCTGATGGTTCAGGGGCCGGGGAAGAATATTACCTCTTCATCGCTCGCCGGATACCCCTTGTTCTGTTTTGGGTCTGGCTCAACTTACTCCCGTTCGAGATCAATAACCAGAACCAACCGCAGGGAATTGAAGAGGACAGGCTGAACAAACCATGGCGGACCATGCCTTCTAATCGCTGGAGCCCTCGCCAGGCCACAAATGCGATGCTCTTCTTCTATTTCGTCGCCATCGGTGTAAGTTGGCATCTAGGCGGCATACGATGGAGTCTGAGTCTGGTGGTTCTTGGTAAGCAAGCAACACCCTGATATATCTGGAAGATGGAACTATCTTCTTTCATTTTATTCTTCTTCTATGGTCGAGGTCTTAATATTCGTCTCGCTAGGTATATGGTACAACAACATGGGCGGATCTGACGTGAATCCTTTCATCCGGAATCTCATCAACGCACTTGGGTACATCTCCTTTGCGGCCGGTGCTCTGGAAACGGCGCTAGACGAGCCACTACGCTACGACTGGGCCTTTACGATAGATCTGAGCAAGCCCCCGACCCTGGAGACCTGGCTCATGACCATCCTTTCCGTGATCCTGACGACCGTCCACACGCAAGACATGGAGGACCAGGAGGGAGACGCTTTGCGGGGCCGTCGGTCGCTGCCGCTGCAAATCGGTGACGGTCCGTGCCGTTGGGTGACTGCGGTTTCCATGAGCTTCTGGGGCATTTTTTGTCCTCTCCTCTGGGGATGTGGCTGGCTTGGTTATGTTTGTAGTATTTCCCTTGCATTCGCGGTAGCATCAAGAAGTCTGGTTCTCCGAAATGTTGAGGCTGATAAAACAACGTTCAAGATTTGGAACTTGTGGATCGTTTGTATATACACGCTGCCACTTATAACAAAATACTAGATTAGCCTGTTATATTCTAGTCTAGGATAGGCTATACTTATACAAAAATATAAGCACTTTTGGCTAATTGTGGTAGACAGAAGGCGGGATAAGATCCTAATGTACGTCGTCGTGCCTGATCATTTTTGCGGTTTACCGTTGATAGGCTAAGGTGAACGTACAAAAACATACACGCAGGTGAGACGGTCAGTATCTGAAGATAAAACTAAATGGGAGAATACCGAATTTCTTCATATGACTGACAACCTGCTGAAGAAACCACACCAACAAAACCCACCCAATACCCCCCAACCCTTATCGCGATGCAAAGTGTTTTCTACCCACGCTGCTGTCACTGAAATAAAGTTCTCACTCCCGAGTCCCAAGGGGGACAGAATGCAACCCACAGGACGTTTGTCGGTGCAGTAATAATCCCCCCTGTCTGTGAGTAACTCCAACCCTAACCCAGGTAGGGTTAGCGGTTGATACTCTAAATACATGTACCGATATACGAGTAAACTATAATTAATACCTACCTTAAAGGGACAGCGGGGACGTGGGGACATGGGGACTAGGTGAATTAAGGTTAGGCTAGCAATCATACCGGTAATACGTGATATGCCAAGTCCACACATATGTACATTGATCTCTACATTAATAATATCCTACTTCGTAAGATCTAGTCTAGGTTAAGCAAAGTTCTGAATGGTTCCCGATTAGAGACCGGCTTTTGCACGTACACGGAGTTACTAACCTAAATATACATAGTATTCTAGAGCCTACAAGTAGTGAGTTTTAAGGGCCTCATCAATTCATGTACGTGTGCTCTAGTGATCACTCGCGGGGGAAATGAGAATCCAATGGACACTGTGCTATAGTTTTCGGAAATAAGGTTTAGATAAGTACCTTAACTAAGACTACTCTGGACTAGGTAGTTCCCCCAAGAGTCCAAGCGGCACACAGTGGAAAAACAAGAAACAAAAACCAAACTTTTTCAAGGTTGATTGACGAGGGGTTTGAAAACAAGCTCCAGATCGCCCGGAGCAGCAGTGAAACTATCTTGCAAGTCATCGATTGTCCGCGTCTTGGTTGGGTCCGATTCGGCATGGGCAAACTCGAAGCTTGCGAGAAGCCTGGCCGCTACACAACGCACCTCTGCTAACCCCAGCTTCTTCCCCGGGCAAGAGTGTTGACCTAACGCGAAAGTGTCAGTGATCTGTAGACCTTCCATCTGTCTGTTACTAATGCGGGAAGTCGATTACGAACCGATACCGAAACCATTGTATGGACGAGCGTCCTTTACCAGTTGTGGCTTGCTGGTCCACCTCTCCGGGATAAACTCGTTCGGCCTCTCAAAGGCACTCTCGACTGGGGCACTCAGGGGTTAATACCGCATTTGGGCAAAGAGAACTCGATTTAGGGCGGGGGCGGGGGAGCAGGGGATCCGTCTTACGTCTTCCCAATGTCCATCTCGGAGCAACGATTATCGTGTGGGGAGGAATGTACTTGTCGCCGATATGCATGCCTGTGTTAACCGTTTGCCGAATTCCTCCCGTCGGTACAACTGGGTATAACCTCAACGTCTCGGTGATGCAAGCGTCTAATAATGGATACCTCACCGCCACTCTGTCCACTCCGCCCTTTGCCTCGCCATCATAACTTGCTGACAAGACTTCTGTCCTAACCTGGTCTTGAACGTCGGGATGGCGAGCGAGTTCGAAAAACATCATTGTCAGCGTGGCCGCCGTACTGTGGCTCCCGGCGACGGTGATGGCAAATGCATCTCCGTACAGCGCGAGTCTGTCAAACGACTTCCCAGTCCCGTCCACGGAAGCGGCGGCAATGAATCGGGAAAACGCATCAGTGCCGTTGCCGACGTCCCTTTTTATCCTGTCGTCGCACACTTCGGCCGCCCATCCAAGCGCTCGGTTCCATTTTTGAGTGATGACGGGCACGTAAGGTGCTAGACCGAAGCAAATCCGCGCTATCCAGGGGATCGGGGTGAAGAAGCGGAGCATGGACATGCCCTGCGAGATCAGTTCGGGAGCATCGTGTGATTCCTCGGGGGTAGCGTCGTTTGAACCCTTGAGAAGGGAGAATGACCGGCCGAATGCAATGTCTCCCATTACATCAAACGAGAAGTCGGTGAAGAGAGATTTCATATTAAGGACCCTACCTGAGGAAGCTTCGACCTGCTGGTGCAAGAGCGTGGCAAACCGCTCGATGCATGAATCTTCCTCGGGTAAGTCTGCGTAACCAAATTAGCAGAATTTCGAAAGTGAGCTTGACACTAGGGAATATCAAACTCCTTACAGGATTTTGAGATTCGTAGGGCTTCATCCCAAAGTCGCCGCCGGGTCCTGTATCCCTCCTTGCCGCGGATAGAGTTGAGGGATACATATGGGTAAAGCATGTCATACCACGGGGCTTTTATGCACGTATTATCCCGACTACTGAGGGCATCCCATATTCCGGGATGCACAACGGTGAGTTCTTGGGGTCCTACATACACCAAGTCAGCTGGATAATCTAGGGAAGGTCGAGTGAGCAAAGGTCTTCTACTATGCAGACGTACCAGTCCGAACAAAGTCGCCGTATTTCCTTACAATGTTATCAAGAAATAGGTGGTTCGGAGTAGTGAACATGTGTGCAAAATGCCATAATTTTGACGCGGCGGCCAACGGTGGGCCATCAAAGTGTCTAAGGGGATGTTCAAACACTCGGTAAACCACGATACTTGCGTATAGGGGGCAAAAGAAGGCAACGTTGGCAGCAAAGATTGGCCATAATATATCATGACCAACAGAGACCAAGTAGTAGACAGCAATGGCGACAAAAAGGCCCCAAGCTGTCACATACTGAGGTCCCTTTAGATGGTGTTCCCCATGGATGAAATAGAGCCTATGGCTCAGGAGGCCTAACACACCAAGACACACAAGCGTGGTCGTACCGCTTGTCCACGACGAATATGACATGGCCAAGATGATAGTATCTTGGTTGGTAGGAACAGGAACGACAGACACAAGTGACCAGACCGGGTTAGCTATTAGGGGACATGGGCTTATCTGGCTATTATACAGGCTATTATACAGCAGGTATCACGATGCCCACATGTGTTCCATAATCCATATCAGTCAGTCCTATATTTCGCCGCTACTCTACCTACCCGCCTTGGGTAGGTGGGACGCATGATGCCATCATATCTATTAAGTTGCCTCTCCTCCGTCTTCTCTATGCGCAAATTAAGAGATTTGCAATGGCACCAGCGGCAAGCCGAAGATACTGACATACATAGAAGCTCGGCATGAATATAGGGGAGTAGCACAGTCTGTTACCACAGTCTGACGAAGACTTAATACTGTGTATGTACCACCTGCATTGGTGCGGCCACTTAGTAAGTTATTAGTCCCGCCGGGGTACAGAGGTGGATGCAGGTACATCATCGGAAAGTACCTATCTCACAACTACTACGACTACGTCCCCCAGACGATTTTGAGGGGTCCGTAAAAACATCTACAGTTTACTATCCCTACAAGGCAGGCAAGTTGCACTCGCTAAAATGCAATGCACCGTACCCTGGCAATCCTATTCTATCCCTCCTTCACCGGGAACCCAGCGGGGTGGCCTTGGAGCCGTTGCAAACTTGCAGTGCAGTCGATGCATTCATTCATCATCTGCATAGGGGATCCGCCTCTCTGCAGATTATCTACAACGTAGATTATCTAATGGTACGGCACAGTCAAGTGTGAGGGGTTGGGTACTATCGTCTCACACACGTATGGTACTTGTTTTGCAGTCTGAGAAAGTGATCAAAGCAAGCTCCTCGACCCCTTTTTCTCTTTTCGCCGCCCTTAGGTTAACTCGTGTTGATGTGACTTTCTATTTAATGTAAGGTCGTGGCTATCAACATAAGTAGGAAAGTTGACTAGAAATACAAATATTATAGTGTATCGTTAGACCTTCAAGTCTTCTAAACCAAACTGGTTTCCTACTAAACTGAGGTTCATTTGAAAGAAGACCCCCCCCCCTATTACAACATGGCATCGACGGGCAGGCCTAGCTACGGGAGAAGGCTTATGCCTATGGTTCTCGACGAGCTTGCCGCCGCGGAGCCAAACAGACTTTACGCCGCCGTCCCCAAATCCAGTCATGTCGAAGAAGGCTTCCGCGACATAACAGTCGCCGACATGGCACGATGTGTCAATTTCATGGCCAGGTGGATTGAAGATGTGTATGGGAAGAGCGATACCTTTGAGACGATTAGCTTCATTGGCATCCCAGATCTGCGGGGGGCTGCTATTTTCCAAGCTGCCGTCAAATGCGGATACAAGGTCATACTCCATAATCCCCTTACCCGTATCCTAAGAAGCTCATCCAGTACTAACATGGTAAATTCAGTTATTGCTACCCTCGCCACGGAACCCGCCAGCGACCAATAAGTCGTTGATGGTCCAGACAGGATGTACAAAGTTACTCCACGCTGCCGAGGCCGCTCCCATAGTCAAGCAGATCAGGGATATAGTACCGGGCCTGCAACTCAGCACGATTCCCTCGTTCGAGGAGATGCTGTCTAGTTCCCCTGAACACTACCCATTCAACAAGGACTTTGACGCTGCCCGAAACGAGCCGGTTGTCGTCTTGCATTCATCCGGATCAACTGGTAGGCCGAGACCCGCGAACCAAGGCCGTGATGATGGACCAAGCTGACAAGGAAAAGGACTTCCGAAACCAATCACAATGACCCACGGTTCATTTGCGGTGCTTGATAATGAACACAACATACCCGATGTGCCAGGCCGGCGAAGGAGGGATTGGTCCATGTGGACTTTCCAGGGTGAAGCCAGAGTCTATACAGTATTCCCATTTTTCCATGTGAGACGTTCCTGCACCTATTTTTGCTGTATATGTCTACTAACCAAGAGTATGATCATATAGCTTGCTGGGTTCCTATCACTTACATGTACGCTCATATACCCATACCCCCCTTTTCTCCCAACAGTGACTCGGTGATGCTCACAGTCGGTACTTTAGTGCAAACCATCTTTATGAACGCCTCACCGGTATTGGGGCCACCTCATCTCATCCCAGACGCTACCTTGCTCAAGGCGGTGATAAGTAAACAGAAGTTGCGGTCCATGTTTTTACCGCCTGCTGTGATCGAGCAACTTCTTCACGAGCCGAATGGGATCGACTATTTCAGAGGTCTGGATTTCCTGGTCTACAGCGGCGCGCCTTTCAGCCCGGCCATCGGCAACCAGCTTTCCGAGGTTGTCGAGATCATCTCGCCTTTCGGCTCTACCGAAGTCTACCCACAGCCGGAATTGGCACCATCCCGGGAGGATTGGGCTTACCATGAGTTCAACCCCTTTGTCAAGCACGAAATGAGATTGTACGACGAGACGGAGGGGACATATGAGCTCGTCATCCTTGTCGACCAAGACTCTAAAGACACAGCCGCGGCCTATCATAATCTGCCTGGCATCTCGGAATATCCCACCAAAGACTTGTTTGTCAGACATGCACAGAAACCGCAGCTGTACAAGTATTACGGCCGCAGGGACGACATCATCGTCCTGGCCAACGGAGAAAAGTTCAACCCGATCCCTCTAGAAGTTCACGTGCAGAATCATCCCTCCCTCAAGGGCGTCTTCGTCATCGGTAACGGAAGACGCCAAGCAGCGCTCCTCCTAGAACCGAAAGAGCCACTTGAGGAGTCCGGACGAAAGTCTCTTCTTCAGGAAATTTGGCCTCTGGTAACCGAAGCCAACGCTTTTGTACCGGGCCAGGGCCGCATTCAACAGAGCAGGCTACTTTGTGCCCTTCCCCAGAAGCCGTTTACGAGGACGGGTAAAGGAACGATTGTGCGCAGACTGACGGAAGAAGCGTACAAGGAGGAGATCGACCGGCTATATCTCGACACCTTGCCCCAAGCAAATAGCGGCGTGGTTTCTTTGAACCCAACCGTTACCTACCAACTTTCAACTGTCATTAGCTTCATTCGAAGTATCGTTGCCCCTTCTTTCCCAGCCATCTCTTCGATGAAAGACGACGAGGACTTTTTAGCCTATGGACTGGACTCGGAACAGATTGTCGAGATTGTGTTTAACCTGAAGCGAAATCTTCAAGCTCAGACGGATAAACCGGTTGAGTGGATTTCACCCCGAACAATCTTTCGCGATTCGACAGTATCTGGTCTGTCAAACACGATCCACAGCTTTCTAAACGACGGCCATATCCCAGAAGAGGACCTGAACCTATCGCGCAGCCATCAAGTTGAGGATGCGGTGGCAAGGTATTCGGAAGGATTACCCTCGAAACCCACTACACCCAAACCTTGCAGACCAGTGTCTTCCGTAGCAGTCATCGGTTCCACCGGTTTCCTCGGTCGCTACATCGTCGCGACACTCATAAAAGACCCCGCAATAACCCGGGTATACTGCCTCTCCCGTTCGGCAGACGACGACGCAGCACGGAAAAAACACGAAACTATGTTACTCGAGCTAGACCCCGAGATAATAGGAGGAGGAGGATCCTTACTCGAAAAACTCGAATTCCTCACCATCGACCTCGAAAAACCATCTCTCGGTCTTAACACAACAGACACGAAGAAATTACTCGCCGACGTCGACGTCATCGTCCTCAACGCGTGGAAATCCAACTTCGTCCTCCCCCTCCGCTCCTTCGACCCTTTCCTCATGGCCACCCACGAAACCATCAAACTAGCTTCCAGTCCCCAACAACAACAAGTCCGCATCGTCTTCGTAAGCTCATTAGCAGCAGTAGGGAATCTGGCGCGACGAGGAACCGTGCCGGAGACCCTTGTGCAAGATCCTCTGGCGGCTTTCAATAACGGCTATGGACAGTCGAAACTCGCGGCGGAGAGGATCCTAGCGGCGGGGTACCAAGTTAGCGGCGTCCCTGTTACCGTCGCGCGCGTGACGCAGATCGGAGGACCTGCGAGTGGTGGAGGGAAATGGGCCGATCAGGGATGGATCTCGGCGATTGTGAAGACGGCGAAGACGATTGATCTCGTGCCCGGGGATGGGCCGGCGATTGATTGGCTACCCGTTGATATTGTTGCCGAGATGATTCATAAGTCTGTTGTTATGACAGGGAAAGAGGGAGAAGAAGAAGCAGGTCTACGGTTTTATAATTTCACCCATCCCGACCCTCAACCGTGGGATTTGCTCGTCGATGTCTTGCGGAGTTCGCTTAATATCCGGCACACGGCAACTTTACGAGAGTGGATTGGGAAACTTCGGGATATTCGCGGTACAGATGCCGAGGATAAGGGCGGGATGCCGGCTATTACTCTCTTGGATTACTATGAAGAGGAGTATGGTGGTGGTGGTCAGTCGGGGTCTGGGTATGAGATAGGTGAGACGGTGAGGGATTTGGGTGTCGAGGTCGCTGCGTTGGATAAGGGGATTTTGAAGACTTGGTTGAGTGGTTGGGATTTGTGATACTTGCTATTCTATATAGGAGTTGGATCGAAACCCTAAACAATAAATCAACAAACAGTATTCCCATGACAACAGTTGTATGAATATGAATTCGCTGCTTCTAATTATCACCAAGACATTAAATAGACGTAGTATATTGTGTAAGGCATGACTGTGTGTCCAATTGCCAAGTCGAAAGACATATGTTTAGGTAGTCGTTGGGGGGTTTAACTTTATGAAGATGGAA
The DNA here is from genome assembly GCA_022579005.1 of Poronia punctata. Classification (NCBI taxonomy): domain Eukaryota; kingdom Fungi; phylum Ascomycota; class Sordariomycetes; order Xylariales; family Xylariaceae; genus Poronia; species Poronia punctata. The sequence continues at coordinate 52,865 of MU401584.1, forward strand.
TATTGACCTTTCTTGTTACGAGTAGATATTATTGTAGCATAGTACCAAAGCGTTCACACATGATATATAAGATAGGCATTTGCCTTGCCAGCGAGCTGGACATGGTCATTGATTATGATCATTTGATAGGAGATATAGGCCGAGTTGTACATTCCTGTAAATCTATGCATGCATCTTACGTTATGCGGCTATTACTGTTTTGCTCTGCCAACCAAGACTACCTCTGAAGTTACATACTTTAGTTCACCATGCGCAACGAATCGCTCATTTCTTGTCATCATGTAGCGGGCTACACCACGTATTGCTTAGTTGGTCACCTTGCTCATTTGCACAAGCCGCTTGACTCCGACCTGCCATTAAATGTTAGAAAACATGGTCTGATATTGATCGGTTGAAATTTCAACTTACCATCCAGTTGCCACACTCGTCCGTCTTGTCTCGCTGAATCTCAATCTGGAGTCTTTGCGCCTCGGGATAGTCCTTGCCTTCCAATGCCAAGGCCAACTTCGTCAGTTGTTCCACCGTATCTGGCTTAACTAGCTCCCCATTGTTTAGATGGTCGAAGAGTAGTCCGAGCCGCTTCTGTGTGTCCTTCACCTGCGGTGCGAATGAAGCCGGTGCTTTGGCGCCAACTCGCTGCATATCGCGACTGAGCATATCTACGAGCTGCTGAGCATTTGCCGGGATATGCGACCGATCGCCTGGGGGGTACTTGGCTTTAGGTGGTGGCACCGACTGGGCCGGTGGAGGTGCCGGAGAGCCCCCAGCCGGCGGGGGGCCTACGCTGCTTGGTGGCGGAGGTCCTTGTGGAGCCGGAGGCGCTCCATAGGGCGATGGCGCGTATTGACTCTGGGACGGGGTGGCTTGTGGTGGGGGGGCGTAAGGGTTGGGTGGAGGAGCGGCGCGACTAATAGTGGGCGGCGGTGCCATGCCGGGGTGCGAAGGTGGCTGGACAGACTGCGTTGGTGCAGGAGCCGGGGCATACCGACCAGAGGGTGGTCCTACTGCTGGGGGTGGGTTATACGGAGAGGCGGTTCTAGGAACGAAGTTCCCAGCCGCGGGCGGAGGCGGCAACCCAGGCCCAGCACCAGGAGTCGGTACAGCGGTAGGTGGTGCATATGCACTAGACGCCGATGAGCCGGGACGTTGCAGATGCGTCACGCCTGCCTGCGGCGGTCCACTCAACGGAGACATGACGCGGGCTGGCGGAGGTCCACCTTTCGGAGGGGGAGGTGTACCTGTACCTCGCTGAATGCCATACGGGCTTTGGGGTGGTGGCGGGGTAACCTGATTCGGCTGGAAAGGTGCTGCAATAGGGGCTGCGCTGGGCGTATTCTTGCGGGGAGGGGGGCGAGACACTAGAGGCACGTCATTCCAATTACCAGCATCTGTATTTCTGGGCGGAGGAGGCTTCGACGAAGGGGTCGAAGATCGCGGAGGGCCAAAGGATGGCGGGGGCGGCGCATACCCCACGGCTGGAGCAGCCTGAGAAGCATATGGATTAGCTCCGGGAGGAGCATACGCATTGGGTGCTGGGGCTAGAGAAGCCGAGGCGACAGGAGAAGCGTATGCGTTCGAGCCAGGAAGCTGAGGAGTGGGCGGGGCGTAGGGGTTGCCGGCACCGACAGGAGTGGGCTGTCGAGGCTGATAGGCTGGCATAGCTGGTGCTTGTGCCCGAGAGGCCACTCGAGCCGATGCTGCTGACTGCTGAGCTTGCTGGCGCGTGGTAGGCTGAGCAGATGGCTTTTTGGTAGCCAGTTGCACTCTCGCACGAGCCATATCAGCGGCAGGATATTTCGTAGGCAAGAGGTCGAGGTATCTCCGAGCTACATCCAGTTGGCCATGACCGGCCACGATGTCGGCATACTCGACGTACTTGTCGTACAATAGGCCCAGCTTCCAGCCCGAGGTCAAGTCCTTCTCCTTGTCCTCGAATTTGGCCACGTGGCGGAATACCGTGACTTTTTCGATGAACTGCTGAAGCGTCCTTGCGTGAACAGAAAAGGTAGAGTCGCTGCCTTCGGCCAACCCGGCCTTTTCGGCCTCGTCCAGCTCGGCGACCCAAATGTCCACAACCTTCTCCAACTTGGAGCCGGCCAAGTAGCAAAATGAGGCGTCTTTGCGTTGCCCAGACTCGTAAACACGGTCGCCCAAGGCCTCACACAAATCGGAGAACTCGCTGGGGTCTGCAAACGTGCAGAGTGTCACCATGGTCTCCTTCCAATCGGCAAGATCCGCGTTGTACACAACGTCCCAAAGGTTCTTCACGATGACGGAACCCAATAGCCGGAGATAGCTAGGCATGCCCGTCTTCTGCGACAAGTAAGCTGACTGAACCCTGTCCACCAGGCTTTTGCCACCGCAATTGGCGATTATGAAGGCATCAGCCATACGGCCCTCGTCCAAGCAAATCTCCGTGGCCTTCTCGAAATTGCCGAGCATTAAAGCTTTGGTGATCTTCTTCTCGACAGGCGAATCGTCCTCTCCGAACAACTGGAAAGGATTATCGGTCTTAGCGCCTTTCGTAGCCGATAGGTTGGCCAAAAAATCGTCGTCTTCGGCGTCCGGACCGTCAGCAAAGAAGGTCGATATGCGTTTCTTATCCGTCTTAGCCTCGGAATCATCATTTTCAGCCTCCTCCACCACCTCCCCTTTCTTTTCAGACTCCTCTGCCTCGGTGATATCCTTGTCACTGAAGCCTAGATAGTCGACAATTTCTTTTCGTGGGTTGGCAGACAAAAGTGTCTCGATGACAGACCAATCAGCCTTTTCTTCCTCCGCAGTCGCCTGTTCTTTATGCGACTGGCAAATGACAGCCAAATCGCCCGACCTCAGCGATTCTTCAAATTTCTCAGTTGCAGACGTAATACCCGAATCGACCGAAAACTGTGTGATCTCAATTTTGGACGACCGCTTCTGACCAGGTTGAGTTGGGACCGGCTTGAACATGACCAGCTTTCCACCAAAACCAAACGAGGCACCCACAGGTGACCCGAGCCACTTGGGTGCCTTGGCGAGGGAGAAGGCAGCACCCTGTGGCTGGGTTTGCGCCTGTGTGAAGAAGTCTTCACCATCGAGGTTCGTCTGGGTAGTGCTCTGTACACTCGAAGGGTTTGTGTTCTGAAGCGTTTGGATGGTAATCTTTCCATCAAACGACGCTGTAGCGGAGAGGTTCGGGTTGTTGGGATGAAAGCGTGACAGGAAAGTCCAGTTTGTTACCTCGGGAAACTCTCCGTAACGGTCTCCTGTTTGCGGGTTCCAAACAAGTGTCCGATTATCTTTGCCGCAAGAGATCAGAATATCGCCGTCTTGCTGGCACCAGGAAACGGACAAGACACCTTGCTCGTGGCCTTGAAGTGTTCTCTCTGGGGCGTTGGAGTTGCGCAGGTCCCATAAAAGAATAACCGGAGTGGTGTCGTCCGGGGTCGCAGTCAGCAGCTTGGTGGAGTTATTCGGGTCCCAGGCGATAGAACTGACTGCCTTCCGGTTGTTGTTCAATGTTAATGAAGCCTTCTTCGTCTTCAGATCCCAGACAGTCACGAAGCCACCGCTACCGCCTGTGGCCAAGATGTGCGAGACTTTTGTGTTCCAAGCTACACACTCCAAGTCATCTGATCGAGCAGCAGCCGTGCCTAGCCGGAAGGCACTTGAGGGGTCGTTGACATCGTAAATGAAAAGCTCGCCTTTGGCGCCGGCGGTCGCTAAGATCTGGGGGCGCAGAGGATTGAATTGCAGCGACTTGATAGCACCAGAATGTTTCGTAGTTCGTGAAATGAGGGCATCGGTGGCGCCTGTAATGAGTTTCTCCGCGTCCCATAGGTCGAGTGATCCGTTCTCAAGAGCCCCGGCGATGATACCTTTGGGATGATCTTCTGAGGGCTGACCCCAAGCAATGTCATAGAATCTGTTCACGATTCCCGTCAGCAATTGATCGAGGTAACCCAGAAAGCCCTCCGCCCTATTACCTAGAATCGGTGGTGACGCTCGCTATGGGCTGAAGCTCGAGTCCTTGCTCCTGGTTGTCGAGATCCAGATCCCAAAGCTCCAACTTCGTCTCGTCAGAGAAGTCGTCAGAAACGGCACCTGCTCTTGTTCCCGTGACAAGGATAGGCTTGTCTCGGGAAGGCGACCAGGCGAAAGCCGCCGTCCGAGAAATCTCGCGCAGCCTCACCATCTTGATCTTGAGCCTAGAGGGTTAAAGGGGCGAGGAAGGGTAGTCGAGTGAGATGCGACGGAGGGGTTCTAGAGAGGCTACCCGGAATGCCAGCTGGCATTGAGCACTCTAGACCGGCTAGAAAGAATAGTTGACCTGTGCAAAAGGTAATTGTGTGGAAGGAAATGGGCGACAATGGTAATGTTAGAACAACGGAACGGTGTAAACGGCTCTAAAGTTAATGCCAGATAATGCAATGCCTCATACACAGTACAAGGGAGACGACTGCCCCGTATTATTTTGAACTTGCGGCTTCCTGACAACCGGGCTAAACCAAAATAGGACTGTCAATCATTGCTTTTGTGGAGGCCTACAACCTAGGAGTTTAGGGCGTATCGAGTTTTAGGTCAGTCACGGTCAATGTACGTAACCAGTATAACACGTAGGTTAGATGTACCTGTACTTTAAATTTGGCCTACAATACCCGGTAACAGGCTACCAGGTGCCGGGGCACAAGCCACATGTAATCAATGTTCAGTCGGCCGACTGTGAAGAGCAATTGCGCAAAACCACCCCACCACGTGATATTTGATACTGTCGTTTTCTCGTGTCAACAAGGTAGCTCCCTCTTATTCGTACAGCTAAGATCTGTTCACGTCAAGTCTGTCTAGATAGTTTGCAAATGTTCCTGGGTAGTGTCTGACCAGAACTTGCTTACAGTTAACAACGCATCTGGGCCCAGCCGAAACCATGACCGACTCAGCCCGTTGGAAAGCCACCGTCTATGTTGGTGGGCTTGCATCACTAGTAACTACAGCAAATATACACGATGCATTCATCCCTTTTGGAGAGATTGCCGATGTATCTTTGCCGAAGAATGATGCCCCGAATGCTACAGACCCTCACCGAGGTTTTGCATACGTCGAGTTTGAAGACCCAGAAGATGCGAAAGAGGCCATTGATAACATGGATCAATCTGAATTCTTTGGTCGGATATTGAAAGTTTCGGCTGCCAAACCGCCCAAGAGTGCGGAGGAGGGGCTAGGCAGCAAGACAGCTGTGTGGAAACAGGTAAAGGGCACACTATATTTAATTCTTTTGCGACCCCCTGACATTTGCTTACAAATAAATAGGAAGGATGGCTTGCGCAGAACGCCGTGGGCGAAGAGGACCGTCTTGCAGCCTCAGGGACTGATCAGGTCCCTCAAGACGATAGACCGGACGACCCTATGCAGGGCCTCGAAGGGCTTGACGTGGCAGGGCCCAAACCTGCTTAAAGGCGGTATTTCACAGGCATAATTCTGAAGGACATATACCCTTGTTAAAGCATAGCGTCGGCGTTGCGGATGATTGTCAAGCTGGGCTGGCAGTCACATGGGCAATACAAAATCACATTACATCTTTTCGAGCGGGCTCTATACCATAATATATCACACTCGATATTCCTCCCACTAAACTTCCGAGTTCCTTATCATATACATTTGTTGTAGTGTCTTGACAAAAGGGATATTTCCGTGTCGCTCTAGGTTCGTCTTGGCCTCTTAGGTGAAGCTCCTCATGAAACCCATATCTCAGAGGCTTAGTGATGGGGGGCGGGCTCGTCCTTGCGGTTCTGGCGGCTTAGGCGGAGGTTCTTGTCGACGATGAATTTGCGTGCGCTTGAATACGCAGCGGCAAAAACAGCGAAACCCACAACGACGCCTTTCATATTGAACGGTGATGATTAGTTACTGGTCCAGCGCCCAACACGTATATGAATTTCGGCCGACTGTGGACTAACCGAGAGGAATCAATTCCGCAGGAATCTGTCGCAGCTTCCGCAGACGCTGCGAGACGGTGTGCGCTATATAGTTCCCGGGTGTATCAGTTTTGGTTCCTTCCTATTCGCGAATATGACCCCAAACTCTATCGAGGTAATCGATCAGGAAGGTCGTCGGCGTCCATCGGCTGTAGTAAAGGTCTCAACATACCACTCTGATCCTCCTTCTGCAATGGCTGTTAGCAAACGTCATAGAAACACACACAAAGTCAGGGTGCCACGAACAGGAAGAGGACGCATCATGCGTTTTGTGGGCATCATTCGAAGAGCTCGAGTGGCGTACATTTTGACGGTTGAGGGGAGATTTTTCTGATATGGATAAAGAACTTGGGGGTGGCGTGGAATGAAGCTTGAACTTGATATCGGTAGTGTTTAAGCAATTGGAGGTTTGAAGACCGGGAGACCCAAAAGGCTGAACCGCCAGCCCAGGTTTTAGTTCGGTAATGCTAACCTAGGAAGCTTTTGTTCCAGTCCCCAAGTAGTCTAGCTGTTGTAGGGGTTAGGTGTCATACATTCGTACGTGCTTCAGCACATGTACAGCGTTTTACAGCGGTCCGTGGCTGTGGAAACTAGGTGCTCCAGCCAATAAAAGAGATATATTTGAATTCCATGGAGCTATAGTGGAGCATGCTTCTAATCGAGCTACTCCCAAAATTGTCAGGCCACCAGGCCCAAAACCGCTCTTTCATGATTCGACAATTACCCTTGAGCTCTCTCACACGTCTTCTTGCCCCGGACATCATCATCGATTGCCTTACGCAAAGTCGCTGCCGAGCCTCCCACCGATACTCCCAAATTCGTCTTCTTTCTAATAACCGCCCAAGATGTCTGACGAAGAGCGCGAGACAAAGCCCTTCAAGTTCGTCACTGGTAAGCTTCTTCCGTAATTTGCTCATCTTGAAGCGTTTGCCGAGGTGACTGAATGCTGACTTTTCTACCTGTAGCTGGTAAGGCGCCTCCCTATCCGATCTGACGACCCCGAAGTACGAAGAGAAAAACATCGAATTCGTTTATTTCCACTGCTTGTCCCGGAAAGAACAGCTCTGATGAAATGTCTTGGCAGGTGTCGATGCTCGGTTCCCCAATATGAACCAGACGAAGCATTGCTGGCAGAACTACGTCGACTACCACAAGTGCATCAATGCTAAGGGCGAGGACTTCGCCCCTTGCCGCCAGTTTTTCCTAGCCTACCGATCCCTATGCCCCAGCGGATGGTACCAGCGATGGGATGACCAGAGAGGTTCGTAGAAGCCCACGGCTTCAGCCTAGCCAGAATTATTAATAGGTAAAATCGTGCGGCTGACATCACATACAGAGGCCGGAAACTTCCCAGTTAAGCTTGACGCTTAAAATGTATACCAAGTGCGAGACAATAAGACTGGGAATAAAGTGAATAGCCACACAGTGTAGCATTAAGGGCTTCGAACAAACGAGGAATTGTGAAGCCCAATACGAGTTCCTTTTGTCACGGCAGATTTATATTGCTCGTGTCCGTGGCCGCAGCACCATTTGTGAACGACGGCGAGGCACCATGAGAATAAACGCGTTGCTCCATGTAACACCCGCATGGCATCTTGGATAACATGCCTTCTATTATTGAAACCAAATTTCTGAGAGTTGCAAGTCCTTCTGTGACGGTTCACACACTAAGGCACGATAGTGCTTTCTTGCTGCTTTAACTGGAAAAGGATTGAACTTCCCAACACAATTTTGAGAGTCCCTCTGCGACACGATTTGCGAATTCAGTCCCAAGCAACCGAGTATCTTCATCTTTTCAAGTAATCGACATTTAAAAGCGACGCAGCGTCAATAACATGTCCAGAGAGTTTCAGGCCGAGGTTGGTGTGAGCCACCCTGATCAATCGTATCCTTCACATTTCAACTCATGATCTGGCAGTGACCATGCTCGGCCACGACGCTTGGGGTAGGGTTAATGATAGCGGTTGAGTGTTCAATGTTGGAGATTGGCAAGCATTGCGATGTCGCATGAATTAAAAGGACAAATCTATTTCTTCGACCTTGACAACTCATGGATATTCCTCCTGTCAACTCTTTAATAGCCGAACCTCATATTATCCTTGTAAAGGCCAAGGAAGTACCTACCTAGCAAGCAGTCGCCAATTCACGGCCAGTTACTTAATACACCCATGTACAACCTTAGGAATACTACAAGAATCTAAACCTTTTATGCGAAACTTTTGAAAGTTCTAGTCTGGTTAGAACACCGCTGAGAAGAAGATTGTGTTTTCAGAGTGGACTGGGCACGAGGCGCTACAATAGAAAGTACCTATATAAGCGGCACAACAACAGTGGCATGTAAGACTAGGCTACAACACGAATTACCTGAACACCCGTGAGTCCTCGGTAGGTACCTACCTTACTTTCTTCGGCTTCGAACATCGAGTCGCTCTTTAATTAAAACGTTGTGACGTCGCGGACGAACGCACCTCCAGCTGTGGACATGGCCCATCAGATTGTCAAAGTCTTTTGCAGCTGTTGGCCAGTGGGTACGCTATATCAAAAGCAGTATTTCGGCCCGTCAGCAACCAACCAAAGCTCCACCTGAAATTTCTAGAAGTCCCTATCCAGACCAGTCGTGACCAGCCAAAGATAGAGAGAGAGAGTAGAGAGGCATCAATCTCCACGATAACCAGTAACTGTTTCTTTTCATCACCTACTGACGTTTAGACGAGCACAGAAAGCTCGCAAAAGCCGTCGAGATGGTGAACCCGGGAAAGCGCATGCACTTATTACAATCCGTAAGAAATCGGTCGAATTATCGTGTCAAGTGGACTTCTATTCCAGTAAACTAACTTCGAGTGCAGAAGGTACATACATACCTACATAATCCCAAAAACACCCCCCTGGGCTGGGCCACGATAAAATGCAATTTGGAACGAAAACTAACGGAAAGGACGAACCTGTAACCTCATTATAGCTCTTGCAATTAAGACATGGACCAGGCGCCGCGATACTCCCGCCGGAAATAACGAGGATACATCTGGACTTTGCTAAGAGGTGGAATGATGGACATTTGGGGCCTAGGTACGCACACACGCTCTTGCGATTCTACCTTCCCTCATCGGCAACCTTTTTCCTCAGCTTGAAACCTCGCTTCCTCCCTCGATGCTCTCTCAATTCTCCTATTCTGGGAGTGGTACTTCTGTAACGGTACATCTAACGACAATCATAAAACAGGAAATTCTGGAGGACATGTCTCCCACGACTCAAATACTGGAACCCAGCAATACCGATGCTCGTAAACCGGTCCGATAACCAGGAAGGACCAGCGACCATGTCCATATACTTCCGAAACGCGTCGTCGACAGACACGGGGCCTTCCGGCTCGAGCGCTATACTACGCAACACGCTCCCGCTGGCCCAGCAGCCGCATTCGAGCATAAATAACGAACACCCGGCGCCTCCGCCGGGCGAGGACGAGCGCGTCGTCACCATCGACATGAAGAATGTGCACTCGGAAGCCATCCTCGACCAATTCATCGCCAAGACGGGGGCTACCCCGGTGCAGCCCACGCCCACCGAACAGGCCGAGATGCGCCAGATTGATGAGCGCACCGAGCGCGCTGGCTACGATCGCGTTATTATGAAGAAATTCATGGACGATAAGAGGCATGAGGAGCGCATGCTCGCCCAGGCTAAGCAGGAAGCCGCTGCCATCCGGGCCGCGAACCAGTAATTTATTTATCTATGTACTATATATCTGAACAAGAGAGGAGAAACGGGCACGCCTTAGGGAATGGGGCAGATAGAGCAAACAGCCCAAGGAAGGAGAGGAGAGTCGGGTGTACGAAAACGGCACGTGCTGGAAGTGTTGAAGAACAAACAAGATCTGGCGGTATTGGGTGGACTCAAGTCGCCCAACTAACCATACGCCTGCCCTGTACCAATATGTGCGCTACCCTAGGAGAGAAGCCAGGCTTGGGTCATTGAAGCGGATAGAGGAAGCCTATCAGCGGCTGGGCTTTGTATATCTATCAAAATATTAACCGCCAAACAAGTAAAGCTTGACATTTGGTCCAAAACAGAAGACCGCCCTCTGTCGAGTTCATGTGGCATATTTGAGGGAGGATAGTGGCTTGCGGCTTTGGAGTTGGTATTGAATACTTCATAAGGTATTTCGTATCTCATTCTGCTCTTAACGACTTTTGTTGCTACAGTTATACTTTTACATAGGCCATTCGTTACCGATAGCCGCAACTAGAAACACAACGACGACCCAGTCCAATCCCCACCCGTTAAGATCCCTGGCTATCCTATCCACGACGTACTTCTCGTTTACCCAGCCGCGGATAGTGCGCAGCCGACAAGACCGTTATGAGTCTACTCATGGTTTCATACCCAGCAAACACCGCGTCAAGTGATGAAGCTTAGATCTCGGTCTCAACGTCGGGCTGTCGCCCGCTGAGCGACCCCACTTTCGTGAGGCGGCGAACAGCGTACTTGGCCTCATCCTTGGCAAACTGCACATTACGCAAGGCTCGCCATTGCATGAGGCCGCGATGTTGGCGGTGTAGGTCACGACTCCGAGACTGATAGTCCTTGTAGAGGGCGATAGGGTTCTTGCTGCTCTGCGAGTGGACCGAGACCCCCGAGTCTGCCCCGCTAGAGCCAGTCGTGGTCTCCTTTATGCCGTCCTTGTCCGCAGCACCTGCTATCTCAGCGCCTTGGGCTCCAAGATCAGATGATCCAGGGTTATTACCTGTCATGGACACATGCGAATTCTCCGTGTCACTGTCGGACTCATCGTATTCCTCCGAGTGGTCCTGTCCTGGTTCCCCACTTACGAGAGCGGCGGGATCCTGACCAAAGGCCCCTGTCCAATCGGTACCGTCCTTTGCAAGCCATTTCTTCATTTCCTCGGACGAAGTTGTGGCAAGCACGTCCCTACCATGAGTGAGCGACTTGTCATGAAGCTCCTTGATCGTGGGTGGCAGTTCGTTGGATACTTCTTCTCCCCGAACGCCTTCGGCGAAGCAGGCTTCCCACGTCTCGATCGTCTCGCGCGAATTATTATCACTCACGAATCGAAGATGATCGCGATCGGTACCTGCTTTGAATTTGCCCCGGAAGCGTAAACGGCCGACTTCTTCGATCTTTATATCAGGGATGGTATTGTAGTTGCCCTCGGTGATATAGTTTTGAGACAGTCGTACTTCTTTGTCACACTTCCAGATAGGGATATCATAGTCTTGTTCCTCGTTGTCAACAACACCCTGCAGCCAAACAGCGGCAAAATGCTCGACGTGGCGCTTGCCCGGTAGATGGAATTCGAAAAAGACGGGCGAGCGATAGCGATATCTTACGGGCAGTCGAGGCCGGGCATGGTGAGCATCACCGCTGATATCCCAGCGTAGACCGCCTCCGTCAGCCGTACATTGGTCACGCTTAATCACTGCAGAGCTGCCGCCCGTTCTGAGCTTGAGCTTGACTTTGCCTTTCTCGGAGCCAGTGAATGCCGAAGAGCTGAGCGTATCCGATAGGAATTCGAAAGTGCCGACGTTCCACCCAAGTTGTGGAGGGGGGAGTTTCAACTCAACCGACCGGAAAAGGAGCGAAATTCGAATGCGTCCATAGCCGACACCACCGTCCAGGGGATACCATCGAGTTGACTGGTTACAAGATAAATGAGCTGCTATTCAATTGACTGCAATGGGCCAACTTACCTGGCTACTAGTCTGTAAGACGTCGGAGAGTTTAAGAGGGACTACGCCTATGATAGGATCGTGCTGTCGATTTCTAGAATCACGAACAGTGACCGTGACAATGGTAGATCGCCAGTCACGTACGAAGCGCTCCGTGCCGGCATTGAATATCGGCTTAGAGGACACAACCTTCGTTCTAGTCTTGTAGGCCTGCTCACGGTGTCAGTAAATCTCCTTCCTCCAACAGGGACGGGCTCGCGCACCAGTTCATCGTTGATGCAGATAGTGCAGTAAGCACTCGGTAGGGTCTTGGCTGACTCCTCCTTGATCTCTCCGGCGTCCCTGGCCGGCTCGTACTCTTTCCCTCCCTTGCGCTTCCCACCTTCGGATCCTTTGACGTTGACCAGCTCTAAACTGACAATTTGGTGTACGACGATACTGAGGATACCAGATGGCCAAAGAGGATCGGGCGGGGTATGGATAACAGCGTCTTCCTCGGAGGTCTCTATCGCGCCTTTGTCGTCTTGAAGCTCCTGCTTGTCTCGGATCTGTTTAGGCAAACTAAGGTCCTTACCATCAGTTCGCAGAGCAGCACGGAACTGTGTCTTGCCAAAGTAGCCAACCTCCCAATGCAGTTCCCCTGGCATGTCGCTACCGGCTTTGACACCTTTAAGCTTGGAGATTTGCTGATACATTTTACCCGGATGCTGTATGAGGTCCTGGATGGAGATTTCAACCTTGCCGACAACATCATCGGCGCTTGACCGATCACTATCCCACAGCTCCATAGACAGCTGCTCATCGGCCTTGATGAGGTCTGAGGTGACCATAAGCGCGCAGCTTTCCTCGAAGACCGGGTTCAGGTCATCCTGGATAACGCGGGTGCAATACATGGGTTTCCCGAACTTGGAGAAGCTGACCGTAATGTAAGGATCGGAACCGCCACCCTTGGAGCCTCGGCGGTCCTGCTTCGACAGGCCCACGGCTTTGTGAATCCGGACAAAAAGAATCCCCATGGCGTTGGTCTCCTTCTGGATATCGTCGCCCTGAAGCATCTTTCCGAGATCTAACGTCATAGATTTGGGAGCGACGTACATGCTAGCGGTCGTCTTGATTGCCCAATTGACAAAGTTGGATATTAAAGGCAGATTCAAGATGTTGACGCCATGTTCAATCATAGGGGTACAACTAGCTTCGACCTTGGGAACTCCCATAAGAGTGAACGTGACAGCTTTCAAAAATGGCGGCTCTGGAGACATCTGCAGCCTCAATCTCATAGTGCCGACAAGGCCGTTGAGTTCAACCCCTAGCGCTTGGTTAGGAATCGGTCACGCACGGCAACTCCCAAGAAACTCACATATAGGCAATGGAACTCCAAAGAGCCCCTTGATACCAAGAAAGAAGACAAGCTGCATGCCCATGTTGGCGGCCTTGGACGACACAGACTCTGACGAAGCTTTCGCATGGTACGCGAACGATGCTTCCAGATTATAGTAATCTCCACCAGCCTCATCAGCTGCGAGTTCTTGCGGATCCTTCACCTTCTCATTTCCTTTATGCATTTCCTCCTTGACTTCTTCCATATGCGCATCTGGGAGAGCGCGGAGGCTCAGGATGCGTACGGGATTGTTACCCTGGGAGATATCGGCCACTTTCACGTTCTCGATAATCCCTGGAACCGAAGCTTGCATGACGTCCTATTCTGCTCGTTAGCAGCGAAGTTGCACGGGGCTGGCTCTGCTATCGCATACCTCGAGCATGTCCGCTACTGAGGCGAACATGTCGGGATTCACCAACCCCCAAACAATGCCCAGGAGCGAATTCATCCACTCGACAGACTCGGGGATGAGGTTCACGACGGCGGTCTCGCCTCGTTTCTGCTCGCTAGACCACTCTATGTCACGACCCTGCCTAATGAGGTCCTTCATCCAGAGAAAGACACCGGACGCGACACATATCGCCAAGGGGATGAGGCCAAGCAGTCTACCGCCAAAGGTCTTGCCGATAATGACGATGGCGAAAAAAATCCCGATGCTCAGTATAGTCCCTCGCTGCTCAATAATATCGAACATGGGCTCGTAACTGACGGATGGGGTCGGGTAAAACAGGACATTGGTCTTCTCGCCGTGGATGGGCACGTCCGAGGTAGAGCCAGGAGCGACCGGATCAGGAGGAGCGGTTATATCTTGGTTCCTCCTATATTCCTCTCCAGACTGACTTGCGTCGATCTTAACGGTTGTATCTTCGCCTAAGTTCGCCCTGGGTACAGATAACTGTAAAAGGACGTCATTAGTGGATATACTCGTCGAAATTTATACGTGTCGAGGCCCGTTTAAGCTAATGAACAAACTCACATGGGGATCCTCGACGGCTTTTTTGGCGTCGAGTTTCTCATCGTCAATCTGTACTTCCTTGCCTGTAACAGGATCTGTAATGACCCTTCCATGGCCAGGAAGGTGACCCTTCTTAGCTGAGTCATCCTTACCTTTTCCCTCCTTGTTCTCCTTTGGATTGGCGTCAATCTTTGAGTCGCGCTCCTTCTTGTCTCTGTCGAGCGACTCGGCAAATTGTTTAATGTTGGGGACGCGATTGGTGCCGGAATAATGGCCCCCTCCAGGGAAATGATGTTTCTGCTCTGCAGACATGGTTGGAAGGATCAAACAGTGCCCATGTAGGTTCCCCGTTCAAGAAGACTGATCGTTATAGACTCGGTAGTGCTTTGGGAATAAGAATCCGCGCCGATGGTGGACTGACAGTACCGCCTTTCTGATTAGTATTGAAACATTCAAGGTGATGTTGGCTACGAGCTTCGGGTAGGAAATGATGTTGAATCCCGGCTCCGCAAACTTGGAAGTGAGGAATGGTTACGTAGTAAACTAGGAGACGAGCACCATTTGATAAGAGGACGTTCGTATTTTAGTTGGCGTGGGAAGGTTTATACATGACCTACCAGGTGTAGCATTTATTTCCAGAGGTAAGGGGAGGGAGACTACACTGATGGCACGCTCTGTGGAAGGCCAACCGGCCAATGTAAGACTTGCCCAAGTCCGTTTGCTGTCTTTGTACGCGGACAGCTACCATTGGCGCCTGGAGTGATTGAAGAGCATGTCACAAACTAACCTTGGTACTTTCTAACCTGGGTGTCTCCTACGTAACCTACTCGTTAATAATGTAGTACCTAGTATATAGCTGCTATGTACATGTAGTGGTAATTGAAGAACGTGGTAGGACAAGCTCGATGACGTCAGTGGGGTAGTAAGCTCCGTCCTTGAACCACCAACTGTGCTATCACTGTAAATCTCTCTAATAAGAACGGCAAGTATTTGGGACACCAGCTACCTTTGCATTTCGAGTTGCTGGGCATTGATTTGCCCTATAGGATATTAGCTAGTACACAGGAAATACCCATCCAACTAGTACGTGTGTATATGTAACAGGGGGGCTACGATATCACGGAAAGCCCACGCGCTCTCTATCTCACCTTTGCAGGGGCTCTGGGCCCAGCCCTGATGTTGGATCGACCAGACCCCCAATGTGCCAGATCTGGGCCCCGAAATCCTGGCACCCTGGCCGTCGATACCAACCTAACCTACTGTGTAGAAGACGCATGCATCTTTAACAATTTAGGAACTTGGTACGATAAATGGAAGGGATAACCGAAGGCTCAGGTTACAATTGACTTTTCTAATTGTTTAATGACATGCCGTTTCAACTTCCATTAAACGCGAGCGGGCAACTTGAAGCCTACGTAATTCCTTTACAATTTTATGCCAACTTGTACAATAAGATCCATTCTCCGCGCTAGATAATTTAATGGCCACAATAAAACAAGCTTCATGGCAACATACGGTACTCTGTGGTGGTTAGGTTAGCCAGCTAATTTAGCTACTAAAGTAGCTGTCTTGGGAAATCCAATATTTGCGTCATAGGAGCTCAGATCGATTCCCGACATATCGCAAGCTCTCTCTTTCAGCTGTTTACTACCTGTTGCTACTGCATTTGTCCATTTAGGATTAGGAATTCCTTTCAACACAATGTTGTTACAGATGGAGAACAAATATTGATCTGCCACCCATGTGACCGATGTCACGTACCCTTGGCCTTTTTCGCTTATCGGCCTTATTCAGCCGATCGACAGTACTTTTGTAGGTACGTACAGTACATACTCAGTACTCGTAGATCTCCTACAAAATCTTACGAGTAGAGATAGCGACAATCATAGAAAATGACTGGGACATACGAGTACACACACGTGGAGATAATCTGAAGTAGCCGCCATGCGTGTACACTACTTTTCAAAATAATATAAAATATACAAAGGGTTTAAGTACCTAGGCTGTGATACATAATATAGCAAATCATACGACCAACCCTAGGCATGTACGTAGCCGCCTGGGAGATAATATGCTTGGATATACGTATATATACAAGTAGTATAATGGGAGATGTTGGCCAATCAAGAGCTGCAAAAGAAAACCATTATCAAGAAGACAAATATTGCGGGCGGCAGATATCGACACTCGGTAGTATACTCACTTGCTTCACCGGCAGTGCCCCGGGATGCCCGGTTTACCTAGTCCTATACTTCCTGGCCTACATATCACACATTTATGACTCTGTGGTTTGTGCGCGCACCGGTGACTAGAGCCGACACGGCTACATATGTCCTATCGCTGTGATATTGTATAGTTGCACCGCATATCTCTTAAGAATGTATGTCGAACTGATAAGAAAGATTGGTTACACCGATGAGCTCAACGGGTGAAGAATGTTATATACGTCCTGTCAAGCCCTACTAGTACATTTAAGAGTAATAGGGGCGCTGTGTCATCGATGATGTGTGAGTACAGTAGACGGGGCACTATGCGAGTCATCGATTAATATACCTATTCCTTTTCATGAGTAAGCATGTCATCTAAAACATGACAACGATAGGGGAACACGATATACACGTAAAAGCGTCTCTCGTCGCTGAAGACGTGTCTTTCGTAGGAGAATAGTCGGTAGGATCGCGTACTTTAATGGTAAACCATGGTCGTTAATAAAAAAAAAAACGCTGCCTTCCATATACAAGAAATCCCTCCATGCTTAAAATCAAAAGCCAATTTGCTATGCAGTCCCATCCTTTTTTCGCCTCGCGGTCGATATGCGTTTAATAAATAGAAGAAAAAAACCATCCCGATGAAGTTTTTAAACCTAGTGTGCCCCCCTAACCGTGGATATAGCTCACCCCTTCTCCCAAACCAACATACCCGCCATGACCACGTGTCGCGTTGGTCGTGATTCCCAATCCACTTTACGGCAAGAGCCGAATGAGTGCCCCGGCCGGACAACCAAGGTAAGTTACAAGCAAGGTGGCTGCTGCCGTCTATCGCCCTTCTCCGGGTTTCCGGACTAAGATTCGAGGAATGGGCGCGTCGCACTGGTCGCCGGCCTGTTGCTACGCTAGATCAGGCAATGCTAGTCGTAGTCTCTTCGCAGGAGACCCCTCTGTCGACGCGCTGCCACCCGGCGTGACATCGGCAATGGGCGACTTCATCTCAATGTCCACACTGTGGGGGGTTGTCGCCCTGCTCGAGTGCAAACTGCTTGTTTCGGACGGGTCAAGGTCCGAGCCGTCGCCGTCCGTCCCCGGGGTGAGATCTGATTCGGAGCTCGGCCCTAGCTGGACCATGACGACCTCCAAGTTCGCCCTAAGTTCTGCCCTGTCTTGGTCGCTTATGGGTAGTTGACCTGTGGTAGTGGCCGTTCTGGGTGTCGACACATCCCCGGTATCTGTAGGGGTGTATTCTCTGATATCCTCGTCGTCCTTCCCAATAGTCCATACCCACTTTCGCTTTTTCCCCTTCTGCTTTCGTCTTCGTATGCCTTCGGGTCTTGGGGAGCGGACTGGCGTTGCCGTGGCCAGATCCGTCATTCTCCTTCTCATTTCTTCGAATGGCCCCGGTGTCTGGCCGCCGTCCCTGGTCTCGTCTCCAGTGTAGGACATGGCAAGATCCAATACCATATCAGAGTCCTCAACTGCCGGGGAAGGTGTATATGGTGAGGCTTCTTCAACTAGCAAGTCGATGTGTGATTTTGTGTATTTCTCAGTGGTTATGGTCTGCGTCAGTGGCGACTCATAACCCACTCGTCTCGTTCCCTGTTCCCGGAGCCGGCCAGATTGCCGTCTCGACGAGATCGGAGACCGTGCGCTTGATGGCAACAGTGGAGAGTTGCGCAATATACTATGGAGGGATCGATTTTGGCTGTACGGTGCCCTATTCTTTGAGCTAAAACTGACACGGTGAACTTGACGGAACTGCGTTGCTGGTGACGAGGGCACCATGGAACGGCTCGTCTCTAGGGGGGCAAATGAAAATGCACTGAGGGCAGGGTCGACTGGCCCTGCTGACAATGTTGGAGTAGCGGCCACGGCGCTTGGATACACAATATCCACTTGAAGAGCCGGAGAGGCGGTGGTAGTAGAAATATGTGGCAGTACGGGAGTATAATGCGTCGGGGTCCTGTCTTGCCGGAGCCTGACGGCTGTCAGAGGAGTAGCCTGGCTTGTGGCTGACCTCTCAATGGCAGTGACATACACATTTGACAGCGTGTTGAATGCCGTTGGGGATTTCGGATTGGCGTTGGCAATGGTGTTTCTTATCCGGATGCCTGTTCCCTGGACCGGCTTGGTTTGCAAAGACAGTTTGGGTCTTCTCGACCGCGCCGACCCATGTATACTTTCTGCTGTTGGTCCGGTTGCCATTTTGCCCAAGTAGGTATCAATATCCCGAGGGATGTAGGGGCTTTTGTGCTGCGACAAACGGGGGCTGATATAAGGGTGAAGCAAGTATCTAGGTTAGACTTGAACAGACGGATATGTACACAGACAGAGGTCAGAGTCGTCGGAGACGCCAGCAAGTGACCGGAGAAGAAGGGGGTAGCGACTATATAGGAGCATCCAGGTTAGACGGAGGCTATATTGCCTGGCCAGCGATATACTACACGCAAGTCTTCCAGCCGGCCGAGCGCTCGGAGGTATGACGCTAATGCAGACTGTATGCAACCGGGACAGCAAAACTGGAGAGATGTTGGAGTTTCTCTGAGTATACCGGTTTGAAAGCAAAGACAGATAACCTAGATCTCGACGCCAGACGATATAATAGTTACAGACGGCATGGGTCGGGGGCGTCTGATGAATATCTCTACGAAGCTGGAGGGAGTGGGCTAGTTGTTGGTTGGCTATTAATGGTGACAGCGGTACAGAGAAGCGCCGGATGATCCTGGCGTGCCTGGCCTTTCTGGCCTAGGGGGTATGCCATCCTGGTCAGCAACGGCCAATGAGAGGACTTGGTGATGTCGGCTACCCAAGCGCGTGCGGCGTGCGCTTTGCTTCAACAGGCGCTCCCACGGCGTCTATTTGCTTCAAAGAAACCCATTTCCCCGCACATTCAACAGAATTGCAAAGCACCTGCAAGGAGTAGGTATTCGTTTTCTACCTACATTACTGGTGTAGTTAGGGGCAGAGTAAGTGTCATCAAAACATAGGAAAATGCATGAGGATGGGTTGTCAATTAGAAACCAAAGCGGAGCACCTAACCTAGGGCTATTATTTCGATGAGCATCTTTTTCGGGCATCAACATCTCTCTCTCTCTCTCTGTCTCTCTCTCTGTCTCTCTCTCTCGTCTAACGTAAATAGATTTACGAGTAGGAGCTTGTCAGTTCGACCCGTTCATGTCAATGTGGTCATCCATGTTTACCTTCCTGCCTACGCTACCGGCAGGAAGGATTGATGTATCCATCCGCAGATTGCCAAGAAACGGTTGCTCCGATCAACCGTGAAACATCCATCCAAATACACGTATATACGTGTACTATGAGGTAGGTATCTACCAATACTGCCTGGATTAGTCAGTCGCATAGAGCGAAGGAATAGTTCGGCCATGTAGAAGGCGGGACTGGCCCGAATACTATTTTTACTTGTTTGAAATAACCTAGGATACGTCCTAAGCTCGTCAAAGGATGTCGGCGGTTTCGGTCTTCTAAAAGTAACTTATCGTCTACACGACGGTTTCCTATTTTTGGGAGTCCCATATGTCTCTTCGCGTTGGTAAGACTTGTGAAAATATCTTGAGACAGCACAGTCAACACAGGTATTAAGGTACATACCTACCTCGCTAAAATTGGGTGCTCGGTTCTTCTGCTCGGCCCCGGAAATGGGCCCATAGACAATAAAACGGTCTGTGAAGTTAAAGGAGTGTGCGAGAAGGTAGTTTTAGACTCGAGGAACTATCTCGTAGGCTCAAACCTATTGAGATGACAATAATAACATACGAGTACCTATCTCATTCTACAAACATTGGCCAATTTGCAATGCTGCTATTAATGGTTTGAAGGATGACATAATAATGCCCAACTTTACCTATTTTGTACTTAGTTTCCCTACGTGTGGCTCGTAGGCCCCTTCCGTTGCACGGTTGCACAGTAGGCAACCGGGAAGCAGTAGCGATCGTCTACAAATAGGTACCTATCTCAAAAAGTGATTAATTGAGATAGGTACTACAAAGCATCTACGCGCATCTACTCGTACAGCACTCGTGGGTATTGCACTTTGCAAAATTTCAATGTTACAGTTACAAGTGTATTAAAAGTCGTATCATGGAACGGGATGCAGAAAACAACAAAAGGATCGTCTTTCACTACCAACACCGCAAAACCCATCAAGATTCCTCAGAGGAATGATGAACGCGTAATACTGCATTTTGTACGTGACACATTTCCATCAACTTCCTCCATTGCACAAGGTTGTACGCGTATGTACATATTTACCTGTATAGGTAGGTAGGTACATCCAAGGTGGTTCTATTCTAGAAACATGCAATCCTGCGAGCACATCCTTGGATCCAGTCAACGGCGCTGCTCCGCCGTCGGATGATGGATCCCCTTCCTTCCACTTCGAGGATTTGTTTCTGTCTCATCAACGTTCAACTTGCACTCAGTGGCCCGTCTAACGACGACATCTGTTAATACTGTCGGCCCGCTTGTACAGGATTACGACTGCTTCTACGCTAGTGTTTTCGAGAATGAGCACCCCTGCCTCAAATCGCAGCCTCTTGGCGTCAAGCAGAAGAGCATCCTCGCGACTTGCAACTATGTGGCACGGGCGCGTGGCGTCAAGAAGTTGATGCTCATCACCGAGGCGCAGAAGCTCTGTCCTGACCTGGTCCTCATGAACGGCGAGGACTTGACGCGGTTCCGCAACGCCTCTAAGCGCCTCTGGTCCTTCCTGCGCGCACACTCTTGGAACGGCCGTGTCGAGCGCCTCGGCCTCGACGAGGTCTTCCTCGACGTCACAGACGTTGTCGGATATAACCGGGAGCTGCTCAATACCCACGCGCTGGCGGACTCCTTCTTTCAGCTCGACCGAAGCGACCCAGTAAAGGGGTTCGCATTTGACGGATCGCGGTTTTACGGTCATGTGGAGCCACCACCGAGCCAGGCTGAGGATGCAGACACGGCTGGTAGTGGCGGCTTCAACGTCGACGTGAGCAATGAGACTGCGGGCCACGTCACGCTAATGCTTGCCTCACATCTCGCGGGTTACCTCCGTCACAAGCTCGACGAGGACTTTGGGTACACGTCAAGTGTCGGTATCTCCACCAGCAAGCTCCTCGCAAAACTCGCCGGCACCGTCCACAAGCCGAACGACCAGACCACGCTTCTCACTGCAGTCGACGGCGCCCTCGAGGTATTCATGGATGCGCATAGCCTCCGCAAGGTGCCGGGCGTCGGATCGCGAACTGTACAGGCCATAGAAGAACACATGTTCTCCCATTTGACAACTCGCCGCAACCGCGAAGGTGGCGTCACAGTGGGAGAGGTCCGTCGGTACCAGGGTCTCTCGCCGGGACTTCTAAACAGCATCCTCGATCGGCCCGGCGCGGAGCGTGGCGGAGGTGAAAAGATCTGGAATCTGATCCACGGTGTTGATGCATCCGAGGTCAAAGAGGCGAGTGATGTACCAACGCAAATATCCATTGAGGATACGTACATGTCTCGTCCGCTTCAATCTCCTGCAGAGGTGGGCCGAGAGCTCCGTGCCCTAGCCACATCCTTGCTTCGGCGCATGCGTGTCGATCTTACCGATGCCAACGTGTACGACGATGCGATCCAACAACCAGCGGTGCATAGAGTTGCGGAAACATGTCCTTCCCAACGCACTCCGCGCTGGCTGGCATTCCCAAAGACACTCCGTCTCTCCACCCGTACGAAGCCCAAGTCCAACACAAATGTGAACGAATCATCCACGTTTGGCCGCTCATCTCGCAGCGCCCCGTTGCCCAATTTTGTCTTCAACATCTCACCGTCTCCACCATGTGCCGCACCCACCCCTACCGCCTCTCAATCCCACGCGCCTTTCAAAGCTCATCCTTGCTCCCAAGGCTCCCTCCTCCCACCAGCTGAAGAGCTTGCCGAGCGTTTAGTGACGGAATCCCTCCTTCCTTTATTTCGCCGTTTACACCCTGAACGAGGCGGTTGGAACCTAGCGCTACTCAACATTTGCGTGACAAACATGGTCGCAGTAGCCGTGGACACCGACAACCCACGGGGCAAGGGCACGGTTGGGCGGGACATCGGGAGCATGTTCCGGACTCAGGTCGACACTTTGCGGCAGTGGACTCTATACGACGAGCCCCAGCCGCCTAGTTCCTGTCCTATGCTCACACCACAAGACGGTCCGACGGCTTCTGTGCTCGATAACGAAGACGCTTTGTACGGAACCCCGACCGTGGAGCTCATAGGCGAGAGCGAAATAGAAACAGAGGAGACAGCTGGGGAAGAAGGATACGACAATATTTGGGGGGAGATCGATGCATCGGATTCGCAGAGGTGTACTCGGTGCGGACACGTTATCCCTGTCTTTGCACTTTCGGCACATGACCGGTTCCACGCCCTGGGCGAATAGATTTAGAGATCAGTTGGTAGACTACTTGAATCTTGACAGAGAATTCAAGAAGCAAGGGGACAAAGTGCAGTTGCTAACATTTCCATTTCCAGGAAAATGCATATATCCATAATTCAGCCTCCGAGATCCCTGCCTTCGATACAAATATCATGAGGGCTACCTGTCGTGGCTAAAGGAACCGTGGGAAATGTTGAACTTGGGATGGTTCGTTCAGGCCCTATAAGTCCTGAACTTGGGCACTACTGTAGGATATATATGGGCTATTCTTCCATCTTACGCTTGGGAACTCTACAATTTCGTGCCTGGTCCCTCCGCCCAGAAGGTGGGAAAAGAGGCTAGCAAACAGAGGTAGTGTTTCTCCGTCATGAATATCAGGTGGATTGCGAGTAGTAGCCGGGCCCTTTAAGTTGAGCCCCGGTGCCCCTTGGGTATATATGCTCGCCTGCCCCTACCGGCAAGGGCGGTTACTCATGGCTTCGTTACTTCTTATGAGTGCCTCAAGCCAGTCTCCCGCCATATTAAGCATGGTGCTTTTGCTGTAACCGCCCGCTTGTAATGTCGGAACGATGAACGTAAGGTCATCAAAGCCTTCCTTGATGGCGCCCCGGCGTTTTTGCTCGCTTCTAATGTGATTTTCTCGCTTTTGCGCGTCGGTCAAATTCTCACGAGGCGGTTTAGGCTGGCTCGCCGCAGATTTGCGACGTTTCCCAGGTGTTTCCTGCGCGGCGGAAGCGGAATCGGGAGGTACGTTGAGGTCAGCTTTCGACTTGCGCTTTCTCGCCACGGCCTTTACAGGTATCCGCCCCAGATGTTCACCGTCTTCTTCTCCCTCCGCCTTGACTCTACTCTTACGCCGCTTGCTAGCTGGCGTCGCCCGGCCCTCGCTCTTTGTACTATAACTATCCAAGTACTCGTGTGGCGCATGCGTAGGCATATCCCCGCTCCCCGGCGGGCTTGAAGGCCGGCTACTTGGAATTATAGCATGGTTGGTCGTAATCACCCGCTTTTCCTCCAGGGCTTGGCTAGATTCATGTTCTAACGGCGGCTCATAATGCTGTTTTCGCAGAAAACTATTATCAGACCCCCATTGCAGCACGGGTGCGTCTAGCGAAGGTTGGGCAGGTGATCTCTGGCTCCCGAAATACATCTCTGTAAACAGATTGCCCTCCTGATTAGAGCTCGCGGGCCGCACAGGTTGACTGTGATCCGGCGTAGACTGATGCATAGAATTCTGGTGGCCTGTTAATGTTCGCAAAACGGGTGATGTGAGCAAGCGACCGGAGCCCAAATTGTTCGTGCGGAGCGGGTAGTCATTCTGGTGGGTATTGTACATTTCGGTCAAGAAGCTCGCAGCATTAGCTTGCGCGTTCTGCTCGCTCGGCACGTTGTTGCGTCTCGGCGTTTGGAATGGCTGCGAAAAGTGGTGAGAGAATGGATGCGGTTGTGGTTGCGGTTGAGGTTGAAATTGCGGTTGAGGTTGTAGTTGCGGTTGAGGTTGTAGTTGCGGTTGAGGTTGTAGTTGCGGTTGAGGTTGTAATTGCGGTTGCGGTTGTAGTTGCGGTTGCAGTTGATGTTGCGGTTGCAGTTGTTGCAGTGGCAATTGTCGGGTAGGTGGTGAGAAGAGAGATGGTGCTACTGATGCCATATTCTGGCCAAATGTGAATGGGCCTTGGAAGTCAGATTGGGACATTCCTGTTACAGAAGCAGAGCCCAAGTCCGCTGGAGGCTGCGAAGCAATAGATGTTGCATGGCCAAGCAGGTTAGGCACGGCCTGGCCGAACCATTGATCACTAAAAACCAAGCCTTCGCCATCCGTTGTGTATTCATTAGATTCCAAGTTTGTGAAGAAGTTCCCCAACAGAGAGTTCTCGTCGGGGTCAAGGATGGGTTCGCCTCGAGGCGAAGGGGGGCGCAAGTTGGCGCCACCAGAGAAGTTGTCTAGGTAATGGCCGTTAGAAAGAGACGTCATCCGGCAAAGAGAGACACCAGCGTGGCGGAGACTTACAGCCAAAGGGCGCGCTGCTGCCCTTGGTCGACTGCGGCGGACCCATTTCGGGACGGTCTACACACACGTCGGTCATGGGTACTTTGGTTTCTCGTGCTCATACGCAACGTAATGTAGGGAACATATTATCGGACGTTGCCAGATTGATAGCGCTTCTACGACCGTGTCCATTCATACACTGCATATAAAAACGCGATGTCCGCCGTTCGCAGGGGTGGCTCTGTCGAACGACAAGTGGAATGTAGCTGTGCTGTCGCTATATATAGGAGGCTCGTGTACGCTGGTTCGGCTTTGCAAGCTTCGACGCAACTTCTCTCAGTGTTTATGACTATTGTGCCTCCGAGGAGGCTATCCCTGTCGTGGGGCGGTCGCGGATCTGGAGAGAAAGGACGACGAGGAAAGTCGTATATTTCTCTACTTTGCTCCTCCCTCCCCTAGTTCCCTCCTTTTCTTGGTTGATGTCCACCTTGCGCTTCTCTTTGCTAGTACAAAACGTCCCGAGCGCAGCAGAAGAGCGTTTGCTTCTTGTTGTGTATCGATAACTCGTGGCCGAATGTGTTTTCCGTTCCGGTTCAAAGAGAGTTGATGATAAAGGTGCACCGGAAAACGACCTAAACCATTTCATTACTGAATGAAGCCATGTAAATTTATAAACGGCGGATGATATGGTATGCCGCAGTTCCCGCGAACTTGAAATATACGGTATCGGCGTTGGAGTGTATTGAGAACCGGCTTTATAGTAGGAGCATTCCGTTGTGGACAGCGACGAGGGACAACTTGGAGTGCTTGTTCTGTTTTAGACGTGCAGGGTCTGCACCTGCTTCAGGGAATCTTGGCTAGTTTACTTGTTGAGGGACAGAATCAATGATCTGAATCCTTGAACTAACTGGTAAAAGAATGGTAGGCGAGCTGGTACCAGATTAGTGTGACCTGCAGGTGGTGAACATTACTTGCTTACTTACTCAATAGGTAAATACTTTACTTAGTTAGGCGAGTTAAGTAAGTAAGTACTACTTGTAGATCGCCTGTAGATACATAGGCACTACTCGTACGAGCTCATACTACGATATGTGTAGGTAGGGCGCATGCATGTACAAAATGTGGTGAGAACAGCATGCCATAACACCTTGAGGCTTTTACCTGTCACTATATACCTATGTATATGCAGAATATGTCACCTACATTGTGTGCTCGCCTGCATGTTCATGTACAGGCTAATCCCAGAAAGATGGATGTCTGCGAACCATACATTACATGTACATTCATTCATTCCTATTAGCAATGTTGAACCTTTTATTGAGTCCCTTGATGCAACTGCAACAGTTGAACCTACAAATAGGTTCCTACAATTGCATCCTAAGGCCTATATCAAGATGCTTCCCGCTGCAGACCTGAGATCCCGCTTCCTTTTCTTGGTAAAAGCATCGTCATAACCAACCAAGGACCCGTAAAAGTATCAAATCGGTGTGACTTAGGTAGTACTACTATGGCTAGGTAGGGGGCCGGGCGTAAAAACCTGGGGAAGCCTGCCGCGCGAGTATTTGTAATGAGGATTCGACTGGACACTACTTACGCGTAATTTGTTCTTGTAGCTGTGCTTCTATGTGTATTTATTCGTGCGTTGGAATTTTGGAGTTCTGCTTGGGCCTGTTTCTCTATCCCGAGTAGCACGTAGTTAGTCATTTGGCAGTTAGTCGTTTGGCGGCCGGGTACGCGAATCTACTCGTATCTGCTTGGTCATAGTATACCTGACTGAGATAGGTATACAAAGTCCACTGTCTACGAATACCTAGAAGTTTGAAGGAAGCCGCGTGGCCGCCTATCGTGTTTACAGGTACATATACTTAAACCCAGACAGGTCTAGTACTCGAGGTATGTGAAGAACATTTACATTCGATAGGGGGGTACTTGTACCTACGTGTACAAGTACAATAAGTTAAAGCGGCCATCTTGCGGGCTACCGGAGATCGGCCACTTTTTAATCACATGCAAAATTTGCTAGAACTACTTGTACGATGTTGGCAGTTGAACGCCGGCCGATTGCTGGCTGTCCTGTATCTATAACTGTATTTAAGTATCCTACTTACGAGTATGTTAGGCATAGATATAGATATAGGAATCTTTACGTAGACTTAGTGCATGTATAATACCAACGCATCTTTACACGTAGACTCGAGGCAAGTATCCAGACCTATCTAGGTTAGTATTAGGTAACTGGCTACATAATAGTAGTCGGCAAGTCTTGTGTGTAAACGGCAAGTTGACTGTCCATATCTAGATAGTGTCCTAATTAATGTAGGTAACACATAATCATGTTCTACCTATTCCTGCTTAGAAAGCATGTCAGAATTATTTAAAAGAGAATATAAATATGACATTCTTATACCTAGCCCATCGTCACGATCCTGATAGGCGGCCCGGGTGCAAGCAACACTGCTTACATACTACCTGACATAAGCTGAAGAGACCTGACTTTACAAGTACGCATTACAATGTAACCGCTAACAGGATCGCTCGAACTTCACCAGCACCTTCCCCCTGCGACCTCCGACAGCCATGTCACAACCCCACTCTCCTTCTCAATTAAGGTCCGGGGGGTACCCACCACCGTTATTTAGCAACAACAGCTGAACGCATGCAATAACCCAGAAGCCGAGGTTTCATAGGTTTATTGTCCTGTCGTTACCTAATTCTCCCCAACGGCTACAGACGCAAGTTGATGATGATATGACCCTATGCTAGATAGGGCTGGTAGGTAATCCGAGTTTAATATTGATTACATAAGTTGCCTAGTCAGCTATTACCTTTCTACACGTCTTGTATTACGCGTACAATCTGTTGCTTGGGCATGTGGCTATGAGTATGCGCCACGCCACCTCCAAGATCAGGTAGGGAAAAGACGCGAACGCGGCGCAGGACGGCTCTGCGCGATACGGCTTGGCGATACCATCCTTGTCACCATACAACGGACGGAGACAGCCGTTAAAAGAAAGAAGGCAAGGCTGAGGGGAAGGGATAGGGAGAAGGGAAAAGGGAGAAGGGATAGGGAAGAGGATAATGAGTCATGACATCGACCACGCTCCTTCAACAGCCTCGAGCGCCGAAAAGACTAGACGAGGCCATCCCACCATTGTTGCGACCCGTAGCGCGCGCCTTTGTCCTAGGCTATGCATCTGCCGTTGCACCCAGGCTTCTGACGTTGGTCTTGCAGCATGGCGTGAGGCGGCCAACAAGCAGGGGTCTTGCCAACGGATCCCAAACACGCGACTCTTTCCTCGCATCCCTGCGACATATCATCTACGGTGGACTGGACCCCCAACGATTCCCAACCTTTTGCGCTGCCCTAGTCGGCGGTACCACCTTACTCGAGGTACGACGCTCCTCTCGGTTGCTCGTCTCCCGTCCAGTGCATTGCCTCACGATGCCCATTCAAGACTAACATAAACTCTCGCCTGCTTTAGACTCTCGTTGCTGGGTTGATACGCACCTCAAAAGTCCAGCTCTCTAGCGTAGCAAGACGGAGGTAAGACAACAGCGACGTATCTTTCAAAATGCGCAGCAGACTCCTAAGAGCTCCATGTGCTTGCTCAACAAACACTACCGTTACTCATCTCTATAAAGCGGATTTTAATAGTTCAATAGAATCTCGAGATGGATCTCCTCCTTTTTAGCCGCCTGGCTAAGCCTGAGGTTGCTCCAATCCAAGAAGACCAGCGCGTTCGCAGAGAATAAGACCAAAGAAGGTGACACACAGGCACCCGTCCGCTATGCTGGACGTACTCTAGACTTGACACTGTTCGCTGCCACTAGGGCTGTCGATGTGGTCGTTGGCGAGTTATGGGCCCAAAGACGGGAGCGTCGAGTGGCCGTCGGTCGGTGGACATGGGTAAGTGTCGTCAATACTCCCTAGAGTACTATACTAACCCGGCCAGTACGATTCGCTCGTATCAAAAATGGCGGATCCGTCCATATTCGCGACCTCATGCGCCCTCATCATGTGGGCATGGTTCTACACGCCTTGTGCCTTGCCCAGGTCCTACACAAAATGGATCAGCTCAGCAGCGGCCGTAGATGGGCGACTAATCGAGGCTCTACGGCGCTGTCGAAGCCGGGAGCTTCGGTATGGCGAGGAGACAGGACAAGCCCCGCTCCTGCAGTCCATGTGTGCAGATTATAAGTGGCCGGCTGAATGGGGTGACCCAGCAAGATCAGTCCCGTTCCCGTGTGAAATGGTCCACATGGGCTGTGGCCCGTCCTGCGAATACCACGCGCTTTCCCGCTTCTGCCGCTCCTTCAAGTGGTCTATGATGACGTACTTGCCCCTGAACCTGCTGGCACAGAAGAAGAACCTGGCAGGCTTCCGCGCAGCGCTCGGATCGGCTGCGCGCTCGTCTACATTCCTCGCAGCTTTCATAACCTTTTTCTATTACGGCGTTTGTCTCACGAGGACGAGGCTAGGGCCTCATGTAATCGGCAAGGACAACGCTTCCAGACAAGCCATCGACGGCGGGATTTGTGTCGGGTGCGGATGTTTTATGTGCGGGTGGAGCATCCTTTTCGAAGCCGCGTCCCGAAGAAAGGACATGGCCCTTTTCGTTGCGCCCAGAGCGCTCGCTACGCTCTTGCCGAGACGGTATCCTTTGGACAAGCAGTGGAGAGAGACGCTTGTCTTTGCTTTCAGCACGGCCATCGTATTCACCTGTGTCCGCGAGAACCGGGCCAGGGTTCGCGGCGTGCTGGGCAAGGTGTTGGCGACTGTTCTGGAACCTTGATCGGGCATTGAGGACACGAATCACGAGCTGCGAGAATCAGAGCTCGATGACATGTCCAGATTCAAGGAGCGGGTGTATATATGATGTAGCAGTATTTGTATATGTATAAAACTATTTGTACTTTACAGGCGGGATAGTAGCATGTAGGGCTTGGCTGTACAACAACCACATTCGCATTGAGGTGCCCATTTAGTTGCATTAACACGGTAATTTTTAATGGGGGTTTGATAAAAGCTCTGTGTCTATGAGGAATTACTGCAATGCGGCATTGTTACTTGTTGCTATTATCTCGACTATGTTTTCACTCTTTATTTCATAAACATTTTACCCACGACACACTTAGCGGACCCCTCCCTACCTAGGCAGGTAAAAGTAGGTAGGTCAGATTTATAGCCTTTCCAGCTTCAAGATAATGCTTTGATAATCCTTGGCTTCCCAGCTCAAGCTCAGGCCTGTGTTCATGAGCGTAGAACCAGAAAAGGTAGCTTCGTACTCGTCGGTGCCGCTGAGCTTGTACTTGGCGCCCGCGTCTAGACCCCGGAGCTTGACATGGGGCGCGAGGGGCTTAGTGGCAGAGCGAACCTGGAAGACAAAGAGGACGGCGGCACTGGCGTCGGGCAGGACGAACATGGCGGCGGGCCAGTTGGACTGGTCGGGTAACGCGAGGCGGTGGAAGTCGCCGTGGATCACGAGTGGGTTTATCTCCTGCTGTAGGGCGATGAGGCCCGGGATGGCGTCACGCTCCCCGGGCTCCAGGTCGGCCGGGTCAAGTTCAAGGCCGTACGATCCGCACATGCTGGCGACGGCGGATCGGAAGGCGAGCGGTGTGATGCGTCCTACTTGTCCGTTGGGCACCGCGCTCACGTGGCAGCCCATGGCTGATGGCGGGTAAGCATACGACGTGCCGAACTGGATGTGCAGCCGCTCCAGCCCGTCCGTGTTGTCCGATGTCCAGCTCTGCGGCCAGTAGTGGAGGAGTCCCGGGTCGAAACGGCCGCCACCCGAGGCGCAGCCCTCCCATAGGATCTCCGGATGGGATTTGGTAAGTCGGTCGATGACGTGGTACATGCCTAGGATGTATGCGTGGTTCGCCGCCGGCGAGGACAGCTCGTGCTGGCCGCGGTTGTTGTCCCACTTGACGTAGCGGATATCGGCCGAGTCGAGCACCTTCTCGACAGTGTCGATGATGTGCTCTTGGACCTCGGGTAGGCCCAGGTTGAGCACGAGCTGGTGGCGGACCTCGGTGCGGTTGTGCGACCCCGCGTGCAGGACCCAGTCCGGATGTTTGCGGTACAGGTCCGACTCGGGATTCACCATTTCTGGCTCGAACCAGAGCCCGAAGCTCATCTTCTTGGACGAGTTGGCTATCGTGATGGCGCTCACGTCCTCCACATACGCCCCCAAGCCCTCGGGGAATTTCTTCTCCTGGGGCGTCCAGTCGCCCAGGCCCAAGGTGTCGTTATCGCGTGGGTAATTGGTGCCGAACCAGCCGTCGTCGTTTACGAACAGCGAGCAGCCAAGGTCGGCAGCCCCTTTCGCGAGCTCGACCATGGAGCTATGGTTATAGTCAAACGCGAGTCCCTCCCAGGAGTTCAAGAGGGGTGGCCGTGTCTCCCACGTGTGATTGGAGCGGGATAGCTGGTTCTTGAACAGCGAGTGCAGTGATTGCGACATGCCGCTAAGCCCCTTGTCCGAATAGACCGAGACCACTTCGGGCGAAGTGAAGGTCTCACCCGGCTTTAGCGGCCACGATAGGTGTAGCGGGTTAAGACCGAGGAGCACGCGAACCCAGCCCGTCGACCACCGCTCTATGTTGGCGGAGAAGGAGCCGGTATAGACGAGAGAGTAAGCCGTCGCTGGACCCTGCGATTCCGTCGTCGTGGGCGGCGCAAGCGCGAAGAACGGGTTATGAAAGGCGGAAGAATAGCCTGCAGTGGACCGGAAACTGCGAACTCGTGCAGTTAGTATGCATATAGGTAGACTGCGGACGTGGTCCCGGGATGGGAACCGCAAGTTGCAACCCACCCTTGCTCTCCATGCCCGACCGGTCTTCTGTTTAGGTGGGCCTCGTGAGCCCAGTCTCCCTGTAGGTCTATCAAGTCGAGCTCCTCATTAGGAGTGTCGATGCTCCAACTACTCGCCCTAAGCACCGTCGCGCTCTTCTTCCCTTTGTTCGTGACCCTAAAGCTGCGAGCAACTGCGCTGTGTCGCGGAAAGATGGAATAGTACAGGTCGGCTGCGATATCAGCGTGCTCATCATACAGGTGAACTATAAGCGTCGACGCATCTTGCTCGGAGCCGTAAGTAGCCGGGAGGCCCTGGAGGCCGGGCTTACCGGCGACGACCTCGTAGCCCGTGTAAGTGAAAGCCGAGACGGTATCGCCAGAGTCGTGTTGGATGTGTATCGCCGGCAGCCGGAAGTCACCTCGGCCCGAGTCGGGAAATTCACGACGGCGGTAGACCAGAGGGCCTCCCCAACCATTCGTGTTTCCCAAATCTGTCGGAACAACCTCTGCCGCGTACCCGCCCCAGTGGTCATGAACCAAGTCGAGCGTGGACGGGTCGACATGGAATTGATACGAGACGTTTCCTGATTCTAGGGAAAAGGCAGGCGCCGGCCCATCTTCAACAGTAATCCCTACAATGACATGGGTGAGTATTTGGTATGAAAAGCGAGTGAGTTGTCGTCAAAATGCCATGTTGCTACCATGTGGCGCCAAGAAAGATGAAAATCCAGAAATTACGTCTCAGCGTTCGAGGACTAAGAAGTACGCTACTCTTCTTACATTTAACACCGCTCTGGCCAAGAGCCCAGGCTGGGAATAGGCACAGAGCCAGTCGTTTGGAGACCATGAGGAAGGAGACACTTATGGTGGCGACGAAGCTATCCGCCGAACCGAAATCAAAGAAATGAAGTCATATCATCTTTGAAGTGCGACGCTGACCGATTGATCCTTTTAAGTAGGATAAATTACTCTAGTGGGCGGATAATTAGAGCCCACGAGACCGACATGATCGGCCCCATTTCGTCACCGGTAAAGGGACAGGGGATGGGCATGGGGATGGGATCGTCAGGTCGAGCTTCCCCTCTCTATATAGTCAATTTTGATGGCCAGTAATAAAGCACCAATTCCTTCCTTGCTTTGTTTTTCTAGACACAGAAGCCAAGCTACTCCAACCGTCTCCGCAGGGAGCTGTGATTCCTTTTCGCTTGGCTAGGCCTTCTTACCCCTGCTCGTGAGGGGGGATGCTGCGTGCGGAGAGCTTTCATCGCGGGACTTTGTTTTCCGAATGTCGTCTAGACAACGCACACACCTTGTACCCGTCCCTATATCGATACAGGTCATCGCCAGGCCAAGGGCGCTGTCGTCAGATATATATCTTCATCAGGTAGAAGATATGAGTGTTGACAATTGCGTACAGGTCCCACGTCGCCGAGGGAGGGAGCGAAGGGGAAAAAGAGAGACAGAAAAAGAGAAAGAGGAAATGTTCGGTCTAGGTACCATGACTGACGTTGTGACTCGTGAGCCCGGTTCAAACAGGTCTAAAACCGGGGAAGGGGTCACTCTTGATCACTCTTGATCACTCTTGATCACACACTGGACCAGCCAGCACATAAGTGGCAGAAAAACAAGCCTTGAAATGATCTCCTAGTCTAGGATAACCAAGTACCTATACGACACCTACCTAGGCATCCGGTATCCGGGCCGGAAAAGTCTCGTTCAACAAGATGTCCGTTTTATCCTGCCAAGGCAGGCACGCAACACTTATGGACGCGACGGTATGACAAGGCTGTTCTCTAGGTCCTAGAACTATTCCGAGTATTCCATATGGGCGAACAAGACGGCACTACGGTGTAATTCTCATGTTAGTCATCTGTCATTTTCATAGTTTCGATACTGCCCACCTATGCTAATTACCTAGCCGTTGGTTGCTACCTGAGGCTTCCCAAACCAGGAAAGGACAAAAGACTGCGAGCTGCGCAGAATATTGCACAAAAATATTTTATCAACGCAGCCGACAAATCTTATCTCTGTTGACCGCCGGGTCGTTATCGGTAGAGCCCAAGCGATACGCCGTATGTTGGACAGGACACAATCACCGAAGAAACACGTCGAAAGATAGTGGCTCACCGCTATTTTGTCTAATCCGACATCTTCACAAAGCCGTCGTTTATTCCGTCGAGCGGGAGTAAGCGAGAATAACCACAGGGCTTGGGGCTAAGCGGTACAGCATGTGTCGGGACTCGGGAGATCAATGGTGGGAGCGTTACGTGTATATCGAACCCTCTGGCTTCCTTGCGCTGGAGTCGACTGTTTCGACCATCGCTCGAGCGAGTGCCGCAGTTGTCTGTTCACCTGCATCCGTTGCGCATGCTGTCAACGGTGTGCGACATAGTGGCGTCCACCCTCCGACTGGATATTCAGAACGGGCAGAACGATAATTGGTTCGGCAGGTGTTATAATCTTTCTAGACTGGGGATGTCCTTCTTCTAGTTCTGCTTTCTTATCAAAAATAAAAATAAAAATTGGAAATACAACGAGTAGGGTTAGGCACATTGCCCAACGCGCCGGCTCCCCCGTGAACCGGAGACGGTTGAGATTGTCATATTCACCTTGACCAATTCCAGCTGTACTAGGTTAAAGAATTTCCCTACCGTGTGTGCCCAACCTAAACTAGTTGCCTGGCCAAAATGCAGAGAAGAGCGTGGTAGAGATTCTACCTTATGGAACGCTAGGTTTCGGGATACCAACTTGAGACTAGCGCACCCTCTTCTCAAAATATTGTGGCTTGCGAAATATCAGGCAATTTGACGCCTTGTCCTCTGCAAGCAACACTCAGCACACGGTCCGATGGAGACAACGAGATCATCGTCGTAGATAACTGAGAGATCCACCCGACGGGGATGGGAGGAAGGGGCCAGCGGAAATGATTTCATTGTCCTTTGAAGCCCAACTCATGACAGCTCAGTTCCCAGTCATATCAGTCTGTCCTGCGAGATAACAGACTGCCCGACGTCGGGAAACCCCAAGTAAACGTCGGGGACAATATTTTTTGGGCATATGTTCTGATCCGATATCATCCTGTGGGGAGTTGGCCCCGTTCTCTCTTCTTCCGCACATACGATGATCGACAATATTTTACTTCAACTGTCAGTGGAGGTGAAATTTGGGACCTGTCCTTAGCTCAAGATGTATAATTATTTCTTACCAAGGACACAAGGCGCCTACTGTGCTACTGAACGAAGGCGACCATCCATCCAAATTTAGATGATTACGCGCTAAGTTGACATAACCCCCAAATTCTAGAAACATGGTGGGCCTGTCGCAGAGCCAGTCGGTACACGTAATAGACTATCTAATTAGTTGCGTGGACTTGACGGGAAGCCGCATCTTTTTAGCTAGGTACATCAGTCCCGGCCCCGCCCATCTTCCTTGCCTGGACTTGGGGCTCTGATAAGCATCATAGGTAAATACTTGCTCTATGAGTACGTGTACAAATCAATGTCCACGTAACTTTTTACTGATAGAGAATTAGTTACTTGTCTTGGTACGGTAGTTACTGGCTCTTTTTTCCCTCTTTTTTTTTTGGCTTAATCATTGGCACTTCGGACTCCAATAGAGTGCCAAAGCTACGTTTCATATCAAATTGTGTTTCAGCTCGAAGCAGATGACTTGGAAGACAAGACTTAATAACAACTCCACTAGTGCTGAGCCCGTAAGCCAATGCTTGTTATACATACGCTATTCAAAAGGCATATATGAAAGTTGGCTATCAGTACTGCTATACAGATGACATCACTTGGGGTAGAGTGTCCTTGCAGGATAAGAAAAATATTTTAACCTACAAAATGTTGCATGCCACACATAACCCTACTTTTCAAGGCGATATACTGGTAGCATACGCAAAAAGGAACACCGTGTGTTCCTGAGCATATGCATATTCGCTAAAGAATACCGCAGTATAAAATCACAAATTACAACGTTATATAGACGCCTGACCAATCAAGGGGATTATGGCACCAGGGCAGCTTGCACAGTATTTGTGTGATATTATTCTTACCGTGCTAGCTGGCCCTGCGAACGAGCTGCAGATCAGATCTGTCAGGACTGATTGGGCAAAAAAGAGCAGGTGCCGAGATTTCTATACTGGATGATACAACACCGCCCTGCGGCCCTTGCAGCCAATCCGATCATCTAGCAAGTCCTATGCATTTTCATATGCATTCTGTATGCACTACCGATCTATCTCCCGCCCCCCCTGGAACCAGGCAAGAAAGTTTCCTGTGATAGTCAGATCCACTGCTCTTATACGTCAATCAATTTTCTTCGTCCTGTTAAAGCGTGCATACAGACACAACACTACCCAAGTGCTCGTAGGTTGGGTACGTATCTACATGTAGTGGACATGAGGGGAGATATGGAATAGTTAGTATCATCATTTCTAGCTAGCACGTATAACCGCATATATGCGGTACAACCCAAAGTTAAAAAGCCTATCACTTGTTGCAAGTTCGCACGTCATCAGCCTTTCGAACCCCGCGGCCTCTTGAACCTTCCGGCCTCAACACCTCACATGAATGATTACATAAAACCGGTGAAAATTCTTCTTGACGCCCACAAATAAAGGCTTGCACTCGGTCGCACCGGTATTCGGGCGCCCAAGAAGGTCCTGCCGCCAATGTGTAACTACGTGTATGGACATGTAGGTAGGCAGCTTAGATGATTTCTACGAGTACTTATCTAACCTAGATGCCTTTAGCCCAAGGTACAGATCGATGCCTGCAGAAGCCACCTGTCTACCTTACCTCTCTACACGCGCACGTATAATACGTTAACAGTAATACTGATTGGTACTTAGTATACGTACACAGTAGGTACTAGGTACCAAGTTAAGGGGTGGCACTCCAAGAGATCTCCACTTCTACCCGCTGGTTGAAGCGCAAAATGCTCTGAGCCGCACTCTAGTACTGTATATCAATTGTTCTGGCCCGGTCAAGGTTTTTTCATGGTGGGGTCAGTAGATAAGAGTACAGTTGGAAGTCGACCGAGCTTTAGGCCGCCCCGTCAAAAGTTTTGCGCTCTAGCCCACCGTAGCTCGTATCGCTGTCTCCTTTCTTTCTTTACCCTGTCCATTGTTAGCCTGTTGATCCGTCTTGACTCTTTCAAGATGCCCGATATGTTTCAATGCGGACGGCTACCGCGGGCGAGATCCTATCGCTTCCGGTACCTGCCTTGGGAGCTTTTTAAAGAAACGCCGGTCCACAAGCCCACAAGCCCACAAAGCCCACTTGGACAGAACCCACCGTCAAGATGTCGCAGAGCCTAGAGGCGATTGAAAAAGTGCAGCCAGAGGCGAGTAGCGGACGCGGAAGGACATTTACAATATATATCGATCATTACGAAGTAGCCCTTAGCAAGGTCTCCAGTTTATTAGCTGCGTGTTAACCTAGCATCGTTTCGGTGGACATCCTTTGTCCTAGACTACAAGTTGGGATAGATCTCTCCATCTCCTCGTTGACGTTGGTCAGAGTCATAATTCAAACTTTAAGCTTGCCAGCACCACTGTGCCCTCCCACTCACGTCATTTGGGTCACTTTGCCATTCTTGCTTCGTTCTTGTTTAGTGTCTCATCCTAATTTCGACTCACCCTGGCAACTTCCCTCCTCTCTGTGTTTGCACTTTCCCAGAGTAGTGCTACTAAAGCTTGCTGGTAAGATTGGCTAAATAAAAAAAAGACATCAAAACAAACCTTCATTTTACTCCCTAGACCGTCGTCTCGCGCGCTCTGACCAGCCATCCCCCAATTTACCTCCCAACTTCTCCTATCTAACTTATTTCCCCCGCACGGTCGTTAAGCCATCCCGAAAGTGATATTCCTCTACGAGTAGATAGTTCGAGCATGGAGGGAGGACAAGAGCCGCCCCCTGACGATAGTCGCCCGTCGACGGGAGGGTCGTCCCAGGAAGTCCAGAGCCCAACGGTGTCTGAATTTGGGAATATGACCAAGAAAGAGAAGGGTCGTGTACGGTTCAACAGCACCGCCAGTGTACAGCCGCCACCTACGTCTGTTCGAGAACTGCCGTCTGAGGAGCCGCGGAACTCGAACTCCTACCTTCGACCTATGCCCAGGCCGTCTCTCTTGCGTGCGAACTCATACAACTCGGTAGTCAGCCTTGCTGATGGGGATGAGGAAGACCAAGACCCCGAATCCGAAGAAGCCATTTCCGCCCGGCGGGCTCAGGAGCGTGCTCGGCATATCGCCGCTACTGTTCTTGGCTCTCACTCAGCACCAGGATCGAGAAGAAGCTCCTTCGACTCCCAAGCCGAGAGTACTATATACGACGGCGGGCATGGTCTGCTGACGGACGGGGACATCCATCTTGATGATCTGGACCGGACCGGATCAGAGCTTCATAGAGACGAGAACAAGTTGCTGAGAGCGGTTTCTTCACAACAACAACGAGAGCTGAAGCGGGAGGCCTATGACCTCGTCCGTTCTCACACGCAACACAGGGGTTCACTGCCCTTCGAAAACTCAACGCCCAACATGCCTGCCGAGTCCTCAGGTCGGGCCACGCCAGTCGAAGACAGGCCGGAACACTACGTCCCCCGTCCGGAACAATATCGTGGAAGCATCCTGTCCAACCTCTTAAGGCTCTACAACCAGCCAGGAGAGTCTCAGCCTCCTAGCTATCCTGGGAGTGTAAAGTCGGCATTCAGTGAATTCACAACACCGGGAAATTCAGGCACCGCCACTCCAACGACGCGGAGAAAATGGTACGAGAAGGATAAGAATCGCTCCACTGACACGCTGACAAACCTCGTGGAAGCGTCTGCTCGTCTGGCCGATATCAGTGGTGGCTTACCCCAGTCACCGAAGATGGATACAACAAGGCCAAAGCGCCCCAAACGGCCAAGACACAAGAACTCTTCGAATAACCGCCTTTTTAAATTCGCACGCCCTCGGATGGAAGAAGAGATTCGCATCACCATCAACATTGCCGAAACATTGAGTCGCCAGAGATACATCATCAAGATGTGCAAAGCGCTCATGATGTTTGGGGCACCCACGCACCGTTTAGAGGAATACCTTACCATGACGGCCAGGGTGCTCGAAATCGAGGGCCAGTTCCTGTACTTGCCCGGTTGCATGATCATCTCTTTCGACGACCGACAGACGCACACGACGGAGGTCAAGATAGTCAGGACGAACCAGGGCATCGATCTGGGCAGGCTGAAAGACATTCACGAAATCTATAAGTCGGTGCTTCATGACTTGTACAGTGTTGACGAAGCCATGGAGAAGATCTCGGCCATCATGGACGCAAAGGACAAATTCCATCCGTGGCTTCGCGTGCTGTTCTTTGGTTTGGCGAGTGCCACGGTGGCTCCTTTCGCGTTCGGCGGACGGTGGATCGACTTGCCCGTATGTTTCTTCCTCGGGTCCATAGTCGGCGCACTTCAGATTATTGTATCCCCGAAGTCGGCCCTGTACAACAACATATTCGAGATCAGTGCCACCGTCCTCACCAGTTTCCTCTCCAGGGCATTCGGGAGCATCAGGGGCGGTAATTTATTCTGCTTCTCTGCATTAGCCCAGAGCTCCATAGCCCTCATTCTTCCTGGGTGGTTTGTTCGTAAGTCGGCTTTCCTGGCATGCTGCGTCGTAGACTCCCTGCTAACTGGTGAAAAGTGAGCGCCGCCCTCGAATTACAGTCGCGGTCATTGGTGCCGGGTTCCATTCGCTTAGTATACGCCATTATCTACTCATTGTTCCTCGGCTTCGGCATCACGGTTGGGACAGTTCTGTACGGCATCTTCGACGAGAATGCCACGTCAGCAACAACCTGCTCTAACACGATGGACTCCCATCTTGCGTTCATGTTTGTTCCCATGTTTACTATCTGCTTAGCGATTGTCAACCAGGCCAAATGGAAGCAGTTGCCAATCATGGTACTCATCTCTTTTGCCGGCTACGTGGTCAACTTCTTCAGCAGCCCGAAGCTCACGGCAGCCCCTCAGATCGCCAATACGGTCGGTGCTTTTACGGTTGGTGTACTGGCCAATTTGTACTCCAGACTCCGTCACGGAGTTGCCGTTGTCGTCCTTCTGCCGGCAATCTTCGTACAAGTACCCAGCGGCCTTGCAGCAACAGGCAGCCTCTTAAGCGGCCTGAATGCTGCGAACCAGATCAATAACAACACCCAACCTGTCGCCGGGACACCATCTGTAAGTAGGGGTGCTCACATCTTCCAGATTATCTTTAACTGACATGCAGTACTTAGGTACCCTACCAGAACGGAAACACAAGCGACCTTGTATATAATGTAGCCGGGTCCATGATTCAAATCGCCATCGGCATTACGCTGGGCCTATTTCTGAGTGCCCTTGTCGTGTACCCTTTTGGCAAACGTCGCAGTGGTTTGTGGACGCTTTAGGCTTTTGTTTTATAGGTCCGTGTGGACAGCATGTTACCATCATTTTAAGATAGCGTTGGGAAAACTTTTTTGTCTTTTTTCCCCCTTGATTTTTGGAGTTTGGATCGACTTGGGGCTAGCATGGATGGATCTCATTATCCTTCCCGGCGTTGTGTCTTAGCGAAGGGCAAGCATTGACTTATACATGATAGGTTAGATGATAGGACATAAAAGGACAAACAGAGCTAGGTTATAATCATTAGATACACAGACATTGAAGTACGTGTAGTGTTATTAGTGTAGTAGAGTGCCAATATTGTGTTCAGATCAGAAGCATTAACTACTTGTACTGCCCATCCCCATCAAAATCCAGACAGAAACAAGAAGTGGATGTTTTACAAATAGAAGAAGCTCGTAATCCAGTTGATGTATTGGAACAGAGTATTAATAGAACTTCCTAAATCATCAGTGAGGCTCTGGTGGCAATTGGAGAAACACATTTCAGTATGTGTCCCTAAGGTTAGAATACTTCCTTTAGGTATTGAGATATCCGACCTGTAGTATTTACACCTACGAGTACACACGTACCTCTTTAACCTGGGTTAGCTAAAGTACCTACATTAGGTGACATGTACCTAGGAGGTACCTTTTGCAGTACCTTTAGGGTTCCAACGCATACTTGTACAAGTAGATCGGAAGGCTTGAGGTTTTAGCCCTGTAAAAATGCTCTAAAAGGCCAAGTATAAGAATTAACTGGGTTACTCTCTTCAATACATGCATATACTCAACCCTGAAACCTTACCCTAACCTCTACACTTATAACAGTACACTTACATTCACGTACCTTGGGGAGGTACCTACCTACTACACCTTTTACGACTACCATGCTAAGTCCTATTGACATCAGAAACTGCAATTTTGTATCCACTCAAGAAGCCTATCCATGAAGTCCCCAATACCCTCGGCGCTCATTTCGTTTCCGGGTGCAGGCGCGGTAACCGCCCTTGCCGCTATATTCCTCCTGTGCCATCATGTCATCGGGGCCAGAAAGCATAGGCCAAGGCGCGTCGGGAGGGCCGAAGAGCGTGTGCTCGTCCTCGGTGCCTCAAGCGGTCTCGGCCGCACGCTCGTGAGACAATACACGGCGCGAGGCGCGAA
This sequence comes from Poronia punctata, assembly GCA_022579005.1. NCBI lineage: Eukaryota > Fungi > Ascomycota > Sordariomycetes > Xylariales > Xylariaceae > Poronia > Poronia punctata. Next base: position 93,804 of record MU401584.1, read on the forward strand.
AGTCTGTGCCGTTGCGCGCCGCAGCGAACCGCTCCTCGAGCTAGCGAGGGAGTGTGGGGACCGGTGTTTGCCAATGGTCGCCGACATCACCATCGCGGAAGACATGGCCGGGCTGCGGGAGCAACTTCTGCGGCAGTGGGACGGCTTGGACACACTGCACATCTGTGCCGGCGTGTCGGCCGTACAGCCCGTGATGACACTCGCCGGAATCCAATCCGGCGACCAAGATCCCGAGGTCGCCGGCATCCAGCATGTGGCGACAATGGCAGAGCGCGCGACCAAAGGCAATTTCTTCGGGCCCCTAGTTGCCGCGGTCACTTTCATCCCAATGCTGAAGCGCACGTCGGATGCGCCGGCCATATTGTTAGTCTCGTCGGTCGCGGCTGTCGTGCCGGCGCCAACGCGGGCTCTCTACGGGGCCTCCAAGGCTGCGTCCCTCCTGTTCTTCCAATCTCTCGCCATCGAGCACCCTCAGATAGCGTTTACGTGTGTCCTGCCGGCGACGATCGAAGGCAACTTCCGGTCATCAGCTGTCGATTGCGACCCGAGCCAGCAGGAAGACGAGACGAAGAAGAAAGGGCTCAAGTTAGATTTCGTCGCCGGTCGGTGTGTCGATGCGGTCGACCAGGGGCTGCGGGGCAGTGTAGTGATACCCAAGTTCCCTTACAGTGTTGCACAGCATTTGTATTATATTTGGCCCTCGTTCATTGAAGGAAAAGCGAGGGAAAAGTATAATTTTGTTGCCTCGTAGGAACTCACCGAATGATGGCCGACGCCTAGATTATAACACGATATGTCTTAGCTATAACACCACCTTATCCCATTTTTCCATGACTTCCGTTGACTTGTTTAAAAGTTTGCACTGGAATCCACTAAGCACCCGTAAGATCTCAGTGTGGCTATAATCGTTTCAAATCAAATAGTATTATTACTACAAGTATGTAACAAGTACAATAGGTACTTCAACTCGGCTGTTTGAGGCGAAATGGCATGTGATTCATCATGTAAAAACTTGTCATGCCGGCTGCGGCGGCTGCGGCTTACCGTTACCTAACCTACGGTTCTGGTACGGGTCCGAGCAGTCAAAAGGAGCCGCAAAGGTGGATACGTATCCCTGCATAGATAAATAAAAATGCCCTCGTAAGGCAAGTCGAGGTCAAATAGGAATCTAAAAATGACCGTAATGAACTCAACAAATCCTTGACAGACATAGGCAAAATTTTCTTTGCTCAATTTGTACAATATCTGACATGTAAAGAAAAAAAATGAATATAACAGTTTTGTGTCACTTATAACTTATACGTATACAAATATACTTCTCTTACAACTCTAAGAAACTTGAAGTAGCAACTTAGGAAATGGCAAAATTTCTAATAATTTTAATTAAATAGATCTAAACCGAGGCACAGCTAAGCATAGGTAATTAGAATGTATATGTTTTACTCTTATATACGTGATAACAAGACAATCACCACATAACAATGCTTTGTTAAACCATCAACTTTGTAGACCTATGTAACATGTACAAATTCTAGTCGAGTCTAGATTAGTACCTAATAGGCTGTGAGGGGCTGGCGCCTTGGTACAATCATCCGTTGCCGGTCAGCTTGTGATATTGTTACGTGTAGATACCTTGGTGTGTTGTAGGTAGAGTGGAGTAGCGTTGAGGTTGCGTTGCAACTCTAGAACGTGACTGAGATGTATGTCAAACTCGCCGTCTTCTAGGCTTCGAAAAAGAACTACTTCTCTAATATCAAACATAAAAATCAACATGTCTCCTTCTACCCACGAGTACGTGTATTGGGTATCACAGAAGGCTACAAGGTAAATACGTTAGCTTGGAGGGTTAGGTAAGGCAATAGCTTGGTCATTACAACACCCAATGCACGTGTATTGGTATTGCTACCCCCTAGTTATCACGTATTGCTGGAAAGTGCACGTGAAAGATGATTATCGCAAACCGCCTTTCACATGCTTGAAGCAGGGGCTGAGATTAGAGATAACAGGCCAGATAGAGCGGGCCAGGTACGGTTGTAATCTGTAAACAACCAATGCCCTTTGAAGTTTGGCCTACCTGCAGGAGCCTTGATTCTACCCCACCTTGATAAAGACATGAGACGGGACATGCCCACAGGGCGACAGGTGACAGGGGTATGTCGTTGCCAACCAATGACTTCATCGGTCTTGCACACAGCACCCTGCATGCCTACCTACTTCTACTCAAGTGCATACCTGACTGCATACTCGCCATAACGGCTTTTTCTTCGTCATCATCTAACCTAAGGCTGTGAACCACCGGCCACTCCCCTTTGACGGACGGCATTACATAGTGGAACGGAACTGTCCCCGACTCTTACATCAAGCTTGATCTACGGAGTGCCTATACCGCATTGTTAGAACCAGCAAAGAGACACGGCTGAGGGGAATTGAAGGAGCAGTAGTCTGATCGCATCAACCAGGCCCCTGTCGTGATAAGGTAAGAAAGCAGAGAAGACCAAGATCTATATTCCCACATGCCTATCAAATACTGTAGATGGTACTCTGATGCGTACCTTATGTGTCTAATCTATTGTATTTGACCTCCCTACCAGTACAGACTGTTTCTGTTGCAGGCCATGACAAGATCACAGACCTAATCACATCCATTTCATTATAACCCACGTTCTATCTCTAATGAGAGCAGTACTTGGCTACTTGCGTTGCCATTATCAATTAAAAGAGAAGTACCTAGTTACCCATCATCGTCACGAATCTCTTGGTAGTATTTGTATTCCGATACACAATCTACTAGGTTAGAGCCTTAGACTACCAAACGCACCTACCTTAGTTTCCTGAGACCGCCGCGCCCCTCCCTCCTTCACTCCTCTCCCCTGTCCCTTCCATACCTTTCATGTGCTCCCGTTCTCCTTGGCTTGCAATATTTTAAATTTTATCCCGCCGCACATCTCGCCCTACCCGTCCTCATCCTCTTCTTTATAATAAGACCGCCTTTGAATACATTGTACCGTATCTTGTTGCAGCCCAAGCTTCAGCACGCTCCAATTTCTTTGGTCTGTAGCCAATTGTTGTGTTAGTCTCAGTTTGCCTCTAGTTGAACTGCATCTGCCCCTCAGTCACAATTAACATCTCGATCTGACCAGGATAAAAATTTTGAGCGTTGCTTATATCCCATCCGAACTACTACTACGATGTCGCCCCAAGTTAACGGTGATATTCCCCCTTCTTCGGCCACTTTGTCGGTGAGTTCGAACCACCTTTGCAATGGCTATATGCCATGATTGCCTATGGAAGCTTCCGCGCTGTCTTACATATGAAAGCCGGGCTAACAGATCCGCATTGGAGCACATCACTGGCTATCCAGTGGTCCACGATGGGATCACGTACTTCAAGAAGAACCCATACGGCAAGAAGTCAATCGAGCTAAGTGACTCGGCCTATCAACTCACCAAGCCCATTTTGCCGTATCTACAAAGGCCTTACCAGTATGTGTCGCCTTACGTGTTGAAGGCCGATGCTCTGGGTGACGAGGCGCTATCCAAGATAGATGAGCGCATACCAGTCCTCAAGAAGCCTACGGGAGAGCTGGTGAATGATGGAAAAGCCATTATATTCTTCCCTGTCCGCAAGGGTTTGGAGACCAAGGAGTACGTCTTCGAGACATATCACTCAGAGTGTAAAAAGTCGGGTGGGGACGGCTTGGTGGCATCTAGCAAGGCCGTCATCTCGACTGGGCTTGTCTTCACGTCCGATGCCCTTACTTGGGTTGGCGACAAGCTACGGGCTGGGAAAGTGCAAGCTAAGGAGGCTACCAATGATGCATCGCAGCAAGCCACGGAAACAACAGCAGAGGGGTGACACTAGGTGACACTAGGTGGCGATGTCTTCTTCTTCTTTGGGGTTATTTCTGTGGTGTGTGTTTCCTTGGCATTTGATATACGGATTCGAGCATCATTCTAGCTATCTTATCGCGTATCGGCCGGTCAACAAAGAACGCCGTGTTGAACATCTAAGCTAATTAATGGTCTGATGATGAGCACCTGCATTCGTCTCTCGGCAATGGCGCTGCAGGGCGCAGGGTATGACTAATACTGTACCTAATCTGTGTCGGCATGCCAAAAGCAAAATGGGCCGTTGACCTTTCGAGCTGAGATCCCGGAGCGTCGGAGCTTATTGTTGGTTATTGTTATACGAGTATGATTACATATATCTGAGATCCGGGTTTTTTTTTGCACCATGCTCAGTATACCTACCTACAAGATACCTGCCTATGCTCGTTCTCCTACGTGTAGATGCATCTAAACAGTGTATATGTAAATGTGTATTTATTATTAACTTGTTGTACACTTGGAACTTTTCTAAAATACTAGGAACCTCTTAAGAGAGGTAAGTACTACTTAAAACTCTACTACTACACATATATTTACGTATGCCTTAGGTACCTATATCTTGCTTACATATGTACCTACTTATATTCACGTATACTTGGAACCAACAGCCCTGTACCTACGAGTAGATGTAGGAGGTTATGTATGAGTACATGTTATTGTATGTGTATGTTGCCTCTGATTCCCGGCGCTGCTGTTTGTAATATCTAGACTATGACCTAAACCTAATTAAGTAAGGTATGCGCTATGCGCCTTATTTTAGCTACTGCTTAACTTAAATAGTATAGTAAGCAAAGCGCACTTTAAAAAAAAAGATGTAAATTTTTAAAACGTATAGCATTTTTTAATATAATATAAATAAATGTACTACTTTTTAAAAACTATTTTTTAAAAAACTATTAAGTTTAATAATTTTTTACGTTTAAAAGTTTTAAAAAAATAGCATTGCACTTATTTTACTAACAAAATAGCTTTATATAAAAAAGCAGCTTATAATGCTTTTAATAAAACAATTTTTAAGTAACTTATATAGTTATTAATATATAAGTAAGTAAAAAAAAGTATATAAAAGTTAATAAGTAAATAGCTTAATAAAGTTAATTTAGCTTAACTTTATATTTTATAATTAATATAGTATTTTTAAAAGTAAGTAAAATAAAACAAAAAAATAATAAATAAATAAATAAAGCTATAAATAATATATATATAGTATTATTTTAATAAAGTTTAATAGTTTAGTAAGTTAAATAAAAAGTAAAAATAATAAAGTTAAAAAGTTAAATAAGTAAATAAGTAAGTAAATAAATAAGTAGTATTAAAATAAGTAAATAAATAAAGTAATAAATACGTACTTATTTTAATAGTTAACTATATATTTTAAGTTTATAGCCCTTTTTTTAAAGGTACGCTTTGTTTATTATCTATTTTAAGTTAAATAGTAGCTAAAATAAAGCGCATAGCGCGTACTTTACCTAAATAGGCTTAAGTTATAGTCCAAATACTACAAACAGCAGCGCCGGGAATCAGAGGCGTGTGTATGTAGCGGAGGATTAGCCTGTGTGACAGCTGACAGAGTGGGCCCTGCAGAGACATTGGCATGGCAACGTAGATGGATTTCTCTTTATCGCCTGGAGACTGGAGTAGGTACTCGGTAAACAACAAAGCTATCCTTGGCATCACATTCCCCCCATCAACAAATGGTCTTATATTTAGTTTGTGCTTAATAACTTTGCAACAACTGTCTCGGAGAGGGCAGTTTTTTCAGTGCCATCATTTACTGTTGGTGGACTTGTTTTCTCCCTGCGTTGGGCAGTTTCTTCTGCGAAAGTGATCAGGACGTCCGAGGAGGCCGAGATGGAAGAAGCAGACGGCGTCGGCGACGCACACGGCATCACACCGCTCCAGCCTATATCCCCGGATCGTGCCAACCATCAACTACACTCATCCGCCCGAAGCAACGCTCACCGCGATAGCAGGATCCACGATAAGATTCGCCAGTTCAACAATTTGTCGCATCTGCCCCCCAACCCCTCCTCCATGTCTAAGCAGCTCGAACGAATGACAGCCGACGCGGCGCTCAAGCGCGCGATGATAGGGAGAGAAGAAGCAGAGGCAGAAATGCGCCGGTACAGAGAGGAGGCTCGAGCTCTCCGCAAACAAGTAGAAGAGGGTCGTGAACGAGAGCGCAGAGTCGGGGAGAGATTAGAAACCGTCATGGTGCGTTGTTGCGATTGTCCCTTCAGCTAGTACGCCGCCTTCGTGTACTCACATGTGTTTTCGGCCTTATAGGAAAACTACGGACGAGCCAAAGAGACATACGCCCATACTCAGGCCATATGGGAAAAGGAAATCCGACGGGCCCGCAAGGAGAGTTTCAAAGCACAATCCTCTATCGTCAAGCTACAAGAGGAGCTCAAGGCGGTGCGGACCGCCACCAAGTCCGCCGAGGAGTGCCTCGAGCGCGAGAAGCAACTGAGCAAAGCAAGGGAACACGAGGCCTTCGCCTCGCGCTCCCAGTTAGTCGGCGTACAGGAGGAATTGGAAAAAGCCATGGAGCGCATCAAATTTCTGGAGGAAGAGCGTGATGCTTTCAAATCGGTCGCCCAGGGTGCCGAGGCCGCCAGGCTGGCCGAGCTCCTTCCGTTGCCGCCGGAAGACCCAGAGAGCGAATTCGCCACACCCAGAAAACGCACACCACGTCTCAGCATGCAGGGTCGGGAATCGTTGTCAGCCTTTGAGATAGCATCTTCGGCGGCGACCGAAGCCGAGCTAGAAGAGCTAACGCGGCTCTGGCAGTGGGAGAAGCAGAGGGCGGACCGGACGCAAGAGCATCTCGAATTCGTAGAAGCCGAGTTCGAAATACTATCGTCTCGGCCCAAGGCGGCTTTGCGCGAAAGCAGATTCATGTCCCCGCGCAGGGAACCGCCAACCCCGCTCGATCCGTCCGACTTTGCGATACTGGGTCGGGAGCCGGGACCGGGTCACTCCTCCACGCCTGAGGCTAGTACAGGGCCTAGGCGCGAAGAGGGTGGCGAGTTCGAAGAGGAAACAACAGTAATCGTCCCGGTGGTAGCCGAGCCTCCAGAAGACGATGTCGAAGTAGAGGTCGAGGTAGAAGTCAAGGAGCAACCCGCTGAGCGGAGTGAACCTCGTCGTGGGACGATTTTCGTGCCAGCAGAGGGAATCTTCCGAACCATCTCCCAAATAGAATTCGAGGCGGCGGAAACGGAAGAAGAGAACAAGTCGGAGCCAGCAGAGGTCAGGGATGCCGAGTCCGACCCGCCACGTTTCTCTCGAACACCCTCGGTGGAACCCCCGTCGTTCGCTCTGATGGCGCAAGAGCGAACATCACTGCTCTCACTCCTCGACGCCCCCCGCGAGAGCGAGGCCCCTTGCCATTTCGAGGTACCGAGCATAACGGGCGATGCGTCGGAGTGTGTCACAGAGAACCCGTCTGAGCCGGAAACGGACAGCTCGCCCGTGTCTGTCCACGCCGGTTCTGCCTTGGAAACAAGGCCCCACACGTCTACCTCATTCTACACTGTGAGGACGACGACGACGACTATCCCTATGAAGGACGACGCCGCCAAGTCGCACTCGGCACCCCTTGTGCCCCCGCACGGCCGCAGCCCTTCCTTCGACGTCAATAACCCAGCATTGACGCCGACCATGACCCGCGAGCAAGCCCTCGCACAAATAAGGGAGAGGCGTGGCCGGGCCAGGAGTGCGATGCAGGGCGCCATGACCCCTCTAAGGCAGATGGTCGTCGGCGTGGGCGACCGCAACGTGAGCGCCCCCGCTGCTCAGGCAGCCAAGAGTCGTACTTAGTTAGAGACTCCGATAAACTTGGCCTTCACGCCATGACGTGCTGTGATGATGATGAGATGGGTGCCGATGCGGTATGACGGGGCGTCAGCGGCTGGCAAGGTGTACTTTTTGTTTTTGCGGGATTGGAGTAGAAAGGCCCTGTGCATCTGTTCTTTGGCGTTTGTGCCCGCTACTGTTATGGTCATAGGGGGCGTACCAACTTTCAGAGTTCGACTTCGGCGTTACCTTCGAGGAAGTAGTCATAGGCAAGGTGTTAGAGGCGTTGTTACATGTCCTTCCCCTTTTCTCACCCTCCCCGTTTTTTCGGAGCTCCCGCCAGACGGAGAAGAAAGTGTTGCCCACTAGTGGATATCGATGTTTACACGGGCAGATGCACCCTTTCATTTGCATGAGCGGAGATTTAATTATAAGCATTATGACGAGTAAAGGGGAAATGGAAGGGGATGCGGCGTTTAGCACTTGGCCTGCCATGGCTAATAGGCACCCTTCTATAGTATCGAGTAGTGAAAATTCATTGTTTGGTCCCGCCTTCATAAGTCAACCGAGAGGAAGCCCGGTCTTGGTCTTTGTTGTTTGTTTGTCGTTCGGCTTTCCTTTGCGGACGCTTTTTCTGGTCAGCTAAAGTACGAGTAGATACCTAGGGTTGCGTGAGCTTTCTTTTGCGGGTCACCGTGAAGAGCCGCTGGACGTGTAGGCGGATTATGAGACTTGTAGACGGAGACGGAAGGCTCCGTTTAGGTATTCCAGCCCCGACTCGGACCTGACAAGGTATCTTTATGAAAACCAAGGCCACCAACGAAGTGGCTAGCTACCTTGACGGCCCAAAACATACTCAGAAATACGATAGGAACGTCACCCCGACGCAGTCTAAGACACCCCAGGGCTCAGGCAACGCCTAACAATCGTCCCTTTTTTGCTCTACTGACACGGCGTGGCTAAGCACAACAGCTCACGGCAACAATTTAGATTTCCCTAATAACAACGTCTTACTCGGGGGCCACATGTCGGCGGACAGTCTCAAAGCTAACCTGACACCCTGACCACACGGTCAATTCGGTTGCCGACTTCCCATATACAAGCCAGCCAAGTGGAGACGGTAGCTACTGAGTAGCCTCCTATTTTGGCCCCAGTCCATCCGAGACCAGGACAGATCGGCAGGCATCTCTAATTTTCATGTCTTCGTCGTATTGAAGACACTATACTTTTTGACTAGCTGGGGGCTTTTGACGCCCTCTGCTTCCCAGAACACCCGGCCGAGGTATTCTCTAGCGTAGCAGCAACAACGCCGTCCTGAACAAGCGGCTGGTCCAGGCTCGGTGTAGGTAGAATATAGTCACAATAATCAGATGTCAGAGTTCTCCGGTAAGTAACTAGGCCATATATTATACATTATTCACCAAGGTACCTACATAGCACAGCGTAGCAACGTAACTCTAAGCCTCTTAACAGGTGGCGGGGAACAGCCCGAGCCCGACGAGCTACGGATACGCCCCTTCCTAATTCGGTAGACCTAACCTAGGATATTCAGTCGTCTGTTAAATCGATAACCTCTCTGTGGCGCCCTCTCTTAGGGGTTGGGTCTGCCGGCTTGTCCTGCGTGAGGTCGAACACTTCGCCAAACTCGCGCTTTATCAAGCGCCTGGTCTCCTCGTGTTTGACTTTTACGTTCTAATAGAAAAGACGTGGGTTAGGCCTACTCGATCAAGGCATTGGGTGCTACTTACGCGCAATTCGTCAAGTCTCTCTCTAGCAAGCCGGTCTCTCTCAGCTGGTGTCAAGTTCGCGATAGTCGGGGATAGAGACGGGCTACGTGGGATTATGAGTTCTCGCTTGAGGGCCTCTGTGGTTTCGTAATAAGTAAAGTGACTCGGAGGGGCGATTACGTGGGACTGAACGGACCCCTGGAACGATATAGGAACCGGAATATTGCAATAGGGCCCTGATCTTCCTCAATATTGTTGGTACTGACATAGGTCGGAGGGCGGATTGCCTCGCAGGCATCGTAACTGGGGCATTATCAGTACGGCATCTCGGCACTGAGATTTGCCCACTTACGTGGTCCCATGGGATACAGCCCTCCCCTTGAGCGACTTCTCAGCCAGCTCAAACTCTTTTTGGTTGACGCCTTTTCCCTCACGGTTGCTGGTTGCCGCCAGGCCCGTCTCGATGGTCCGAGTGAACCTGACCTCAATTGTACCAAGGCCTTCTGCAGTTCTGCGATCTTTCTCTATGCGTTCCTTTGTTGCATCGTCCACTATATCAGTCCAGTTAACGGAGGCGCACTGCCTATTTCACACTTGGGCACGCAAGCATTTTGAGAATGGTATGCATACAGGTTTTCACAACAGCGAATTTAAACTTCCGTAAAGTCCAAGTACTCGACCACTTCGAGCCTACCTCCTCACCTCTAATCAGGCGGGTCTCGACGTTGCGGTGGCGAGCTTTGGGGTCCCTGATGATGGAGCCGTGGATAGGCTTCCCGTCTACATAGGTGTTGGCGACAAGAACGTGGTTACGATATCCCCAGGCGTAGTTACGGTCGACTTGGATGAAAATGTCGAACTCGGTGTTATCGATACACTCGATATACTGCGCTGCCGTAGGACAAGAAGCCTCGTCGTCGTCGTCCTGCGCATTTGGACACTTATATTCATGCAGTGCCTGCTGATTGCAGCGAACAGTGACCTCAATGCCGCTGACGTCTTTGGTGATGGCCATTATCAAGACCGCAGCTCCAGAGGCTGATCGCTCAGTGGTACAATCCGGAACAGGCGGTCCTAGTTCGCTAGCCGGGCGTTCTGAGAACGGTGCCAATACATTCGAGGTTGCCCTTTACAAGTCTCAGTACCCAAGGGTAAACTTAGTACAAGGCCCCTAGATTAGATATGAAATTCTGAGTATACGTTAGGCTCTAATCATCAAGAGTGACGCGGGTTCCCGGGGCAGTTTATGCGCATATGGTAGTGGATTGCCACGATTGTGTAAAAATTATAAGGCGGGACGACGCTCACGCCAACATTGCTAAGGGGACGCTGTGCCCAAAGGCCTAAGATGGCGACTTAAATAACTTTTTGTTTTGATTGTTTGCAGCGCTGGATTGTTTGCCCGGTGCCCCGGGTAGGTACTGCTTCTAATTAAGATGCACAATTTAAGTAGCCTAGGTTAGAGTGGTTTGAGTTAGATATTACAAAATATCGGTAGGCAATCTTAAGGGTACGTACCTACCCTATGCGTGCCTACCAACATTGAAGCTATCAAGGAGTGCATCTATGTCACTATACTGAGTAGAAGTTTAGCTCTGATTCCCGATGCACTACAAGTACTTATGTAATCGTGCTACGCCCTACCTTTAACTAGTTTTGCTAGAGCTCACTAGCTAATGCCTGAGTTTATAAGGTAGATTTTGTTCTTGTTTTATAACGCTATTTTGTTTTTATAAGAACTTTGTTTAAAAGAGGCAAGCTAATTTTGCTTTTAAATAAAAAATAGCTATTATTAAAATATTTTAAAACTTCCTAGGCCTTTTTTTAATATTAAGCACTTATTTATATGGTTTTTTATAAAAAATAGCTATATATTATATAAATTATATTATAATTATAACTAAGTTTTTAAAATTTTAGCTTTTATTAAGTAAATTTATTAAAAGCTATAGCTATATAAAATTAGCATTTAAATTAAAAACATTATAATTATAACTTTTTAAAATAATATATTATAGCTATAACCTTTTAATTTATTTATTATAGTTTTTACTTTTAGATTTACTTATTAAAGCTATAGTTTTTATTTACTTATTATTATTTTAGCTTTTTAAATAACTTATATTAGCTATATTTATTACCTTTAAAGTTTACTTATTAAATTTATAGCTGTTTAAATAACCTATTAAAACTATAACCTTTTAAACTAACTTATTAAAGCTATAGCTTTTTAAATAACCTATATTAGCTATAATTATAATCTTTTAAAATAACTTATTAAAGCTATAGCTTTATATATATATATATTAAATATAGCTATAAATAGTAATTCTAAAAGTTATAACTTTAAAACGTTAATTTAAAAGCTATAATTAAAAAAGATAAATAAAAAGTTAAGTTAAATGATTTTTAAAGCTATAGCTAAAAATATAGTTAAAAAGATTATAGCTATAAAGATTATATTTTAAAATTAAAAGCTAAAAAGATTATTTTTAACTTTATAATTAAAAGTATAAAAAATTAAAGCTATAGCTAAAGCATAAAAAATTAAAAATTAAAATTAAAAATTAAAACAGTTAAATTAAGTAATTTTTATAACTAAAATATAAATAATGTAATTAAACTAATTATAGCTAAAAAATGTTAAAATTTAAACTTATAACTAAAAGTAATAGTTAAAAAGTTATAAATTAAAGGCTTAAAATTTAAAGCTATAGCTAAAAAAGATAACTAGAGAGTTTATAGCTAAAAAAACATAATTAAAAAGGTTATAGCTAGAAAATACAACTAAAAGCTTTATAGCTAAAAAGGTTAAAACTTAATGCTAGAGTTAAAAAAGTAACTAAAAAGGTTATTACTATAAAAAATAACTAAAAGGTTATATATAAAAAGATTATTATATAAAGCTATAATATTAAAAGTTAAATTAAATAATTTTTAAAACTATAGCTAAAATATAAGTAGTTAAAAAAGATTATAGTTATAATAAATTATTTTTATAGCTATTAAAAAGATATTTAAAAAGATTATTATATAGCTATAAAAATAAATTAAAAAATAAGTAAAGTTTTATCTAGCTAATATTTAAACTTAAAAACTGTTAGTCTAGCTAGGGTAAATGTAATTATAACACGTTATTATTTATAGTACTATGTTAACTTGATTAATTAAAAGGAAAAGAAGTTATAAGGACTTTTTTTAGCAAGTCTTATATAGCTATAAAGGTTTACATTATAATTAAAACTTATTAGCAATATAAAAAAAACATATACATCTTATATATTTAATACGTAAAGAACATATATTTACTATATACCGGTTATATACTATATATATATACTATGCGTATACTTCTTTAATAAAGTAAATTTAATATAATTAATAATAAATATATAAAAAACTAAATATTTATATTTATAAGATATTTACGTTTTAATAGTCTTAATATAGTTAATAAAGTTAAAAGTATTAAAAAAGATTTTAATACTTGTTATTATTTTTTTAACTATATTTTTATTTTTTTCTGCTTTTATTTTTAACTTATAAGCAATTTACTATTGCTTTAATTTTTATTTGTATTTAATTTGTTATAATAAAAAACTTAAGTGCTTAGTTAAAAGTTCTTTTTGTAAATAAATTTAAAAGGTTATTATTTTATTAATTTAATATACTTTTATAATTTCCTTTTTTTATAAAATTGTTATAGCAATATTATATTAATTATAAAGCGTTTTTTTATATACTTTTAAGCTTTATAAATCATTAATAAAGTAACTTAAAATTAGTATAAAATATTAAAAAAATTAAAAGTAATTTAAGTACTTTAAAAATTAAGTATAAAGTAGTATATAAAGTAATAGCGCTATTAACTTTATTAACTATATTATATAGTTTACTAGTAAAAACAAATTCAGTAATGCGCTTATATTTACTTAAATTTTAGTATATAATATTACTAGTAATTTTATATTTATTTTGCTTATAATTTAAAATTAATTTAGTAATAAAAATAATAATAAAACTTCTTTAAAAGCTTAAGTTAATATTGTTAGCAAATAATCTATTTATAAAAATAAATAGCTTTACTTTTATTAAGTTTAAAAGTATATAAGTTAATTTATAGTGCTTGTTTTTAATCTATTAGTTAATTTGTTTATTTAACACTTAAATATTATTTTTTATAAGTTTAGTAACTTATATAGCTATTAATAAGTTAAATATAGCTTTAAGTTAATATATATTGCTAATATATATACTACGTGCTTTTTAGCTAATATATTACTAAAAAGTATTAACTAAATAAAGTTAATTTTAGTTAGATTTTTTGCTTATTTTTTATTAAAAAATTACTTTAGTTTTATTTTAAATTTAGCTTTAAAAAGTTTACTTTTTTTAGCTAAAAACGCTAGTATAATAAATAATAAAGTATTATTTATTTATATTATAATAATGCTAAATTTATTACGTTTGCTTTTTATAAATAGTAAGCAAAGGTTATAAGTTAATATTACTATTTTAAAT